>CM035410.1:94857952-95152952 GCA_020310875.1 Ceratopteris richardii
TGTCCCAGCTTGATTGAACAGGGGATTAGCATGCTCCTTGACAGCTTCAACAGCTTAACTGGAGAAGAAGGTTGACCTCCCGGTGCATCATTCCGTCCATTCCAGTAATGCTCATCGTCCTTGCCTTCATCCGATGCATCCTTACCGTGCATGTTGACATCATAACCTTTTGGGGTCACATGGTGATATCTAGCTGACAAATTGTTCGAGACCAACAAGTGTTGCAGAGTTGACAAGATATGATGCTATCCTTCTCTAGTCCGAGAGCCCGAGGCCTCGGAGTACCTATTTCTTTATGCATCTTGAAGGGACATGTTCGTAGGGTTACATGCCCTGGTCTGAGAGCTGCTCTCAAGCGCCCCGGGGACGCCCTCGTAGGGGGCAAGCAGAGCTAGGGAAAACGCGGCCACACAGCCTACAGGGCGAGTCGTTAGCGCACCTTTCTTGCTTTACGTGTTAAATACATATATATTCCTGTGAATACGTTTCTAGAAGTTAGTGTGCGAGCATGTACTGAATTTCCGCCATAGATAAGTGTGTAGATATTTATGATAAGCTATAACTACTTGGCCATTCAATTTATGCAAGTTAGTGGAGGATAGCATTGTGTCAAACAAAGTACATCGACATTTTATTGCACCATTTAGGCATTGAATATTGCAAACAGATTGCCACTCCCATGGAGAAATCTTTAATGTTTAGATTCATGATGTTGGAAATGCATTTGATGTTGTCCTCTATTGATAACCTAGCAAATGATTGATTTATTTATGCATAACCTAGCCTGATAATCAATTTTTTGTCTCTCAGATGAGAGTGTTTATACATAGAGTAAGTGTCAAGCATAGGTATGTGGTTAAGCATATCTTTTGATAATTGAGTGCTAACTGGATACTAAAGTATTTTTATCTTAAGAAGGAATCCTTACCTCCAAATTTACATGCCTTTTCTAATTCAGCTAGGGATAATTTTTATGACAATGTGTGACTACTAGTGGTTGCTACTTCATGCATGGTAGCTCATGCATACCTTGGTTGAGTAAGAAGCAGCTACTATGGACACTTCTAGTTCTGAGAGCTAATATAGGAAAGCTTTCATACCTATTGTTTATTGTGTGTGGCTCACATTCCTTTTGGCTAACCTGATTCTCCATTATCAAACTATGAGAATTTGGAAACTATTTTCTCCAAACTTTCAAAGATACTTTACCGCAACCTCTTTTCATTGTTTGCTAGGAAGCGTTTCGTTTTGGTGCTCTAACTAAATACTTCAATGGTGTAATAAATATCATCCACAAAAAAGACATCAAGAATATAATTGAAAATTTTGTGGCATATCACATGCTCTTCACTAGCTACAAAATCTTCGCCAAGGTCATTTCCAACCTTATTGTATACCATCATTGCTTGTGGAATCAATGAGCATCAGGATATTTGAGCAAAGGTAGATCCATCCTTGAAGCTACCATTCATATATGGGAGGGCTTCGATTACATAAGGGACTCTTCTCAAAACATCCTCTTTTTCAAGATTGAATTTGAAAAAGGCTACGACCCACTTGGATGGGATTTTATTCTTCTCAAAACCTTTGCACGGTTCTTGGTAACACTTTTGTGTATATCAACATTAACGGCCATCTATCTCTTCCTATTAGTCTTATGTGGTCTACGTTGCAAGCATATGCCTACACCTTTACCTATTGTCGTGGCCATGGATGACCTAAATTGTATTGTCTGTAACAAGTCCAATTTGGTCATAAATATGGTCTTTCGCTCCCAAGTGATCAAGAATATATGGTCCTCAATCTTTTCATCGATGATACTAATGTATTTTATTAACTTATTCTGATTCATTGTTAGGCTTCCCCTCTAGTTTCTGAGGATTCAAGGATGTAAAGTCCTCCCTCATTGTTAGGAAATATGCTACCATTGGTTCCCCTATTGTGGGTATCATTTTTGGTACATTTGGAAAGCCAATGCTTGAGCAAATATCAAGGTTTACTTCATAAATTGTTGTGTGACTATCCATGAGTCACATATGAACACCTCTTGTAAAAGCCATGAGTTTAACACTCAAGTTAAATGTAAAAGGAAAGGATTGAGAGAATCTCGTGACTTTACAAGATGCACGTCATACCCACCTAAGTAGTTGAATCAAATCAATTAGGATCCTAAAATTTAGGATCACCTTTTAGGTGGCAGATTCAAAAAATTCAAATTAGATCACATCTATAAAAGGACATGACTTTTAGTCGCGTGTAGAATAACACAAAGAAGGACACATTGAGCTTCAAGATTGTGGCTACACTAAGCCCACACACGTATGAGTAAGCCTACATTATCTCCTTTGTATCATACATTCATAATTTTATACATTTTATTCAGTTAGTGCAAGATATCTACTAATAAGTGTTCATTTCAGTGAATTTGTTTTATGGAGTTCTCTGTGCATACTTATCCCTTTGATGTGATTCAACTTGGGATATGTATCTTAGAACATCTAGTTCTCCGCTCGAAATTTTCATATCAATTGATTCAGTACATTGTGAGACACGTTCTCTCCAAATCGCCTATGTCTGCTCACTATCATCTTCTTGGAAAGTCCGGATTACACCCCTAACTTCTTAATATGATTTGTCATCATGTACTGATCCTAAATTTGTGAATTGACTTCTCATAGCAAGCTTAGGTCTTCAATTGGCTATGTCTAAAACATCTTGGCTCAATTGCAATCAATGAGTGAGTACTAAATGATTTCCTGAGAAGAACAAAGTCCAAAAATAGCAAGTTTTTTGGAATTGTTCAACCTTGAAAGTTATCTTTTTTGACATAACTATTTGAAGGTGATGCTCCAAGGTACATTAGGGGTCCAAATGCATATTTGGAAAGCTAAAGATGTCTACTAAGGTAGTCTGAAGCGACATTGGCAGGTGTAGAGCAAGATTTGTGGGGCACAACCTCATCTTTGGAGTGTATCCAACCATCTCCTCACAATGGTATGAGAGCTACTATCAACTCAACATGGGAGATGGATTCCCATCATCAATTGAAAAATTGGATCGAGGTAATTACTCTGCCTGGTCTATTAGAATGGAGGCATATCTACAAGGTAGAAATCTCTATGGTTACATATCTGGAGATGAGTTAATGCCAACACTTAGAAGCAAAGGTCGACCAACTCAAGAAGATCAAGAAAGTTTATCAACATGGTGCTCAAAGGGTGCCGTGGCTAGGTACTATCTTCTCAACTCAGTTTCTGATTTCTTACTTCCACACATTAGGAATTGTAAGACATCACAAGAAACTTGGAATGCACTTGAAGCATTCCTTTCTTCAAGCACTAGAGCAAGAAAGAATCAACTATGGATGGAGTTCACAACACTCAAAAAGATGCCCAAGCAAAATGTGATTGACTATGTCACTAAAATGAAGGACATAGCTGATGAACTCAGAAGCATTGGAGAAGTCATTCAAGAGGAGCAAATTGTAAGACAAGTGATCAATGGAATCAAGGCAGATGATAAGTGGGAAGCCTTCTCCATAGCAATGGATCTATACATGGATATGTAGGTACCTGATTTCAATACTTTTATGGGACAACTATTCACTCATGAAGCCAAGCTTGTGAAGAACAATCGTTTTGCAAAAACCTACTGTGGATGAGAGATCCTAACAGGAGGGATGTCCCCAAAATTAAATGGGCTACTTGCATCAGATAAAAATATCAAGGGGGTTTGGGAATTCTAGACATTGAAGGAACGACCATTAGCGATCGTTGCTCTGTGACGTTGCAGAATGCGATTAGGGGAGAGATCCTTTGGAAGATTTGGCGAGAAAGATGTGCTCAAAACTTTGGCAATACCCCCAAGGAGTGGTCGATCAAGAAATCCCTTTTCCTTCTCAACAGAAGAATTGCTAACTGTAAGAAACCACCCCCCCCCTTCAGACATCACAAAGAGCTACATTATGTCAACAATAAGCTTAACACCAAGTGGGCTCCACATGATGGGGATGCCAGGTTTATCAACCTCCTCTATAACTCCATGTAAGCCTCGCAAGGCCTACCACAAAGGCTATGGCAGATCATCAGAATGAAAAGTAGTCATCAGAAATATATCAGTTGGAAGCCTACTCTACTGGGAGAAGCGACCGATCGCACCACGACTCTCCGGAACACTCGAAACTCTCACTGATTGAGTATTCATTGTTCCCCCTTGGCAAAAGGATCGCTAATTGTAAGAAAACCCTTTTTTTAGGAGTCATCAAGTATTCCTTTTGATTAAGATCACACTGTACCCATGTGGGCCCCGCATGAGGGTGACGAATGGGTGATTAACCTTTTTCTTGTAAAACCATCTACACTCTGTAAAAGCTTCCCCTGCTCTGTGGGATTCGGGGGATCCCGTGGGCACTAGTCCCCTTCTTTTGTATGTTTCCTTTATTTAATTCAAGTCCAGGAGAGTAGGCTAAGGCCAAACGTCCTTTATTAAAAAAAAAGCATGGAGCAATAGGAATGCCGTGCCAAACTGATTTTTAGAAACAAGGGTGCTCTTAGGCTTATGGGCCTTCTAGGGTGGAAGGGACTTTATCTTCTCACTCTTTTGTTCTCCGCTTATTAGGTAACTGCAAGAGGTTCAAGCTTAGTGTGCTCCTTATGGAAGAGTTGGAACAAGGTGAAATAGTTTGCCAAGATCAATGAAGACTCAAAATGGGCTATCAATATTAGACAAAATGATCTGATATGGTTCCCTACCAAAGGCATAAGAGGTGTTGACATTTGGAACCTCCAAAAATATAGGAAGATTTGGAACAAATGTTTCCATTCTTGGAAAAAACTCTAGAATCTAGAAACATGCCAATGGATTAGATTTGAGGAAATTAACTGGGATAGGAGAGTAGGCTATTAAGAATGGTGCCTATCGCAGACTAGATTCAATGTCTAGGAGGGCTTGAGGTCTCGACTCCTTATTGGGAATGAATCCCATCAAGTTGAGGGTCCTAAAAGGCAGAAAGGCAAAAGTCTTGATAAAGTTCTAAGATTCAAGAAGCATGTGGACTTTCATGTCACACTTAATAGGAGATGGTGTCTACATTGGTCCAGTTTTAGGTGGAATCTTAAGTCCCCATCCCTTTCTAACCCCATCATCGAGGGAAAAAATTAAATTCTTATGCTGAAGATCCTCAAACAAGGAATTTGGACCAATGTAAAAGCAAAAATAAGTTTGCAAAAACCCTCCGTGGTGTAAACCATGCCTTCATGGAAATGATAACTTGGGACGCCTCTTCTATTCATGCCCCAATTCAATATGCCTTTGGCAAGCCCTTGTGAGAATCATATTGCAATAGGGAAAACTCATCTAGAATCAAGCATTATTGGGTGAAGAGATTGGATATTCCTCAGCACTGTTGAATGCTATAAAAGTTCAGACCCTCTTGAAGCTCTAGAAAGAGAGATGTTCCACTAACTTTGCTAGCACTCCTAAAGAATTGTTGATCGAAAAATCTCTTTTCTTTTAAGGCAAAAGAATTTCCAATTGTAAGAATCCTCCAGCTTTTAAACATCATAGAATGTTTGTCCTCAAGAACAACAAGAATAAAAGCAAGTGGATCACCCATGAGGGGGCAAAAGGGTTATCAACCTTCTTTGTAATGTTTTCTAGAAAGTTGTAAGTAATGCCTACTTTGTGGGATTTGGGTGGTCCTATGGGTGCTACGCACCTTCACTTGTAGAATTGATCTTTCTATTAATTAAAGTTTGGAGGAGAAGGCTATTGTCCATTGTCCTCTTGAAAAAATAATCTAATTATTAGTGATTCCCATTTCCAAGTAATACTAGAGTCTCTGTGCTCTTTCTCTAATAAGTTATGGAAACACATGTGAATCCACTATGCTCCCATTTTCTTGAAGAGAATCAATCCCAATTCATTAGATGATCCAAAAGATAATTTGTTTATGTACAGAGGAGAAAAAATATAAGAGCTCTATGCATGAACATATAAGTGACAAGGTGAAATTTTCACATTCACGTAGAGATAATGTAGAATATTTCAGACTTGTCTCAAAATCCAAAGAGACAATAACAGTGGATCACGATTGTCCTAGTGACACAAATCATGATCAGAGGCTAGATGATTTACACTATGATTACATGAAGCTAAAGAAAGTTGATCCTTCACACATAAAGGTCCTACTACTTATCTACATGAGAGCTTGATTCAAGATTTTTCAATCCATATCATTCTTCATTATAACCTTTCCTTTGGTTTGAAACATGAGAGCTTAGATTTTTGCCCCATGCATGAAGTGACTATCAGATTACAATAGTCAAGAGTGAGTGCGAATCCATGTTCATGATTAGAACAACACAAAAATGCATGTGTTGAAATACTCTGATTGCGTTGAAATAATGGTAAAGAAAGATCTGAAAATTTAACTCCACATTGGAGAAATCTTGAGTTGTTGTAGAACCTAGGCTCCTCCTTAGCTTTATCTCTTAATGATATATCTTCCTACTAGTTTCAAGTTCTCCATGGTTTTGGTCTCAAGTCTAGTAAATTCCTCTTGGACAAGAGCCACCATGATAGTATCCTCCCTCTTGTCTTGACTTTAGGATTGTATCCACCCTCTCATTTTGCCTTAATAATACTATTCTCCCACTTATTTTTCCTTCATTATAGTTTCCTCCCTCTTGATTTGCCTTCACAATAGTATATCCTCTCTAATTTTGCCTTCATTGCAATGATTTTTTTTTAATGCCCTCCTTTCTACTAGGCTCCCTCTCTCTATTCCCCAACCTCCTTCATCATGTTACCTTGTCAATATCCCTATTGCGCAATAAATGCAATCTATCATGTTCACAATCTCGGTTTGCATTTCTATCCATCCTTCCACTTCTTGAGGTCCATGTAATTTATATGTAAAACTCCTTCATTTTGATGTCCTCTTCATTCCCTCCTTATATTCTTTGAAGATCACTTCTCTATACTCTCATAATCACTCAACCAAGTAGCCTAAAGACTATCCAAAGTTTGCATAAAAAAACTGGTAGGGATCAAACCATCAGAGTTCTTGTCCCTATTCTCTCTTCTAGATCATAATCAAATAAGACTCAGGAGTTTGACTTGAGCTTCTCAAGTGAGAGCTTCCCTTCCTCACCAATGTTTGAGGACCTACTTTCTTTTCCATAAAAATTGACCTTTTTCAACTTTTCTAATGTCATTTAGCATGTGCATTTCTTCTATGTTATCTTAACAACTGGTGCTCTTATCCTTTGACAACACCTAGTAAACAAAAATCTACAAATATATTCAGAAGTTTTGATATGATCTTATTGTGTTGTTCCCTTCAATGCAATGGCACAAAGGAGTCTTTTCTAATTTGATACTAACTTCCTTCCTCTCTATTTTTCTTTGTTTGTAGTTGTTGCACTATATTCTTCCTTGTTTGTGCTCCAATGCTATCATCCTCCTTATTTTCACCTAACTCTCCTTTCCATATCAAACTCCCTACATATAGAGAATAAAAATCCCCAAAATGCTACACATGGATACCTTCTCATTATCTTACTATTCTTGGTACAGATGCCAACCTTCACACTGGCTAGGCATTGGAAGTATTACGTCAAAATCCTTGAATATCCACATGAACCTTTGCTTATGGGCTTTTAGCATTAACTTTAGTAAAAGTCATTTGACTTAGAAGAATCTTATAAATGCCACTAAACTCTTCAAGTTAGGAGAAATTTATGGTACGAGTTTCATTGATAGAATATCTCCTTGTTTAGAGGAAGAACTTTTACGTGGAAGTTCATTTGAATTTCAAAATTCAAATTTGAAGAGAGTCACTATGAAAGACACTTGGAAAACTCGTGGCTAGAGAGCCCCCACTATTGAGCTTAGTGTTGATCATTTGATGTAATTGAGAGGCTCACACAATAGCCTAATATCACCATAATTAGGCATCATATTCATGCCAACGATCATGTACGACATTGTTACATAATACATTACATTGATGATTATATCTACATTCATCTCTATCATTGTCACTCATAACAATGAACTTGTCTTGCTCATATCTCAGTGATAGCTTCACTATTTCAATGTTCTATAGCTCCCTGGAACAAGCTCAAAGTCTATTACATGCTATCAAATTTTGAAGAAATTTCATTGAGCCAATTCGGAGAAAATCGTCTGGAAGTGGTCAATGGTCATACCCTATAGAGTTCCTAAAAAGTCGGCAGTAAGCTTCTACTTGCTAAAGACATTGCTCTATGTATAGTCAATCATTTTAAGTAATTCGACTTGGTAACCTTAGCTCTCTAAGCTAATTAGATACCCTTGGAAGGAATGTTTCTAATTCTTATTGTACTATGAGTACTGAGCATAACATCTAGCAGGTGTCAAGATGAAAATAATAATTATTTGGTAACTAGCTAGTTGCAAACCTATATGTTTTGATCAAATTGATTGAAGCATCATCTCCAAAGAACATAGGAACTTATTTAGTGTCATTGGAAAGCTAAAAGGGCCTAAAATGCAACTTTGAAGCAAAAGAGGGCTGGTAGAAAGCAGGGATTAGCAGTACCAACTCATTTCTTGAGGTGTCCATCCATGTTTCCCAATAGTGGTATCTGAGCGATTTGAGGTAAATTGCGAAATGGTTTCCCTTCCTTTATTGACAAATTGGAGGGGAAAAACTACCAAGCATGGTCCTTGATGATGAAGACATACTTGATAGGAAGAAGCCCCTATGGATACATATCACGAGATGAGGAGATGCCCATTTTCAGGAGCAAAGGACAACCTACAAGAGAGGAGCTTGGAAGACTCAACTCATGGTGTGCCAAAGATGCATTAGCAAGTTCATACTTACTTAAATCAATCTCTGGCTTCCTTCGTCCACACATTAGGAATTGTAAGACATCCCAAGGGACTTGGGACAAATTGTCTTCATATTTTTCTTCCAACACAAGGGCTAGGAAGAACCAATTGTGGATAGAGTTTACCACTCAAAGGAAGCAACCTAAGCAAAGCATTTCAGAATATGTGACCAAAGTGAAACATGTAGCTGATCAATTGGCAAGCATAGGAGAGGAGATTGAAGAGAAGCAAATTGTGAGACAAATGATCAATGGTATCAAGGCAGATAACAAATGGGAAAGCTTCACCACTGCTATGGACTTATATAGGCACATGCAAATTCCAGATCTTACCACATTCATGGGGCAACTCTTTACCCATGAAGCCAAGCTCAACAAGAATGGAGATTCATCAAGAGGTAATAACTCTTATGCCCCATACACAGATAAAGGCAAGTCTAAAGAGAAATGAAAAAGTAAAAAGATAGAAGATGAAGGTACTACTTCTCAAGCTAATTATGCAGGAAGAGGTAGGAACTCAAGAGGTAGGGGCACAGGAGGTAAGCAAGGTAGGGGGAGGCCCTTCAACTCTTCCCCATGTAATATTTGTGGTTTATCAAATTACACCACAAATGAGTGTTAGAGGAAATTCAAGAATCAGAGAGGTAGAGGTTTCTTAAGAGGTGGCTACACACAATCAAGTGGAAGGTTCAACCATCATCAAGGCTACAATAACAACTACAACAACAATTACAATAACAACTACCAAGGAGGCTATAAATCAAGGAAACACTACAACAATTACACAGAGGATCAAGAGGATTCCATTTTGATTATGAACATGAATTCAAAGCAAGGTATGTATGATGCCCATCTCTTCTATATTGACTTAGGATGTTCAAACCATGTGGCAGGCAATGTAGCTCTTCTCTCGGACCTCGAGGAACGGAAGGGAAAGCACCAAGTGCAAACAAGTGATGACACCAAGCATTCAGTGGTCAAGGTAGGAAATGTTAAAACCTCTGATGGGAATACAAATCTATTGAGCAGGGTTCTATATGTACCTACAATTACCAAGAACTTAATGAGTGTTGGAAAGATTGTGTAAAAAAGGTTTGCAGCTTAGGTTCAACAAATATGGAGCATTTGTGGAGGATCCCCAACATGGATTCAAGAGAATTGCCAAGGGAGAAAAGAGAGTTAGATTATTTACATTTGGACTTGAAGATACAAGGAATATTGCACTTTATGATTACAAAGTTTAAACATTATCAGAACTTGAGATTTGGCATAAACGATTAGGGCATATAGGTGAGATAACCTTAAAGCAAATATGTAGAGATCAATGTGTGCTTGAGATACCAAATGTACTCAAGTAACACATGAACTATAAATGTAGTGCTTGTCAGTTTGGAAAATCTCACAGGTTACCCTTCTCAAAGAAAGGCTATATACATGAGGATTACTTGGAGCTTGTCCACAGAGATGTGTGGGGACCAAGTAAGGACCCTTCAATTTCTGTATCAAGGTATTATGTATCTTTCATTGATGATTTCAGTGGGTGGACTATCTTGTATTTTATGAAGCACAAAGATGAAGTGTTTAGTTGCTTTAAGAAGTATCTTGCACTTGTGGAAAACCAAACAGGAAGAAGTCTAAAAAGACTAAGGTCAAATGGAGGAGATGAGTACTTCTCCAATGAATTTGATGCATTCTTGCAAGATAGAGGAATCAAAAGGGAAATTATGACAAGGTATACCCCTAAACAAAATGGGGTGGTAGAGAGGAGAAATAGGTTGATTGTTGAAATAGCTAGATCAATGCTAAATGAAAAAAGTTTACCTGATTATTTGTGGGCAAAGAGTGTATTTACTGCCACTTATCTTGTTAAAGCGTTTCCATCCAAATCACTTGATGGGAAGCATGGTAGAAGGCCATCACTTGATCATTGCAGGATCTTTGGATGTGCTGCTTATGTGCATATCCCATCTCAGATCAGAGGTAAGCTAGACCCTAAGGCAGAGAAGTGCATCTTCATAGGGTATGATTTAAATAAAAAAGGGTACATGTTTTATAATCCATCCAACAAAGGTTTTTTGTTATGATGCTTTAAGTCCCCACCCCAGCCAGGACTTTACAAGAATCTCTTTGATGCTTAGGTCTAAGCATCCGCTCATGCATTTTTGGATTTTACTAAAATCCCTTTAAGGATAGGAAAAATGTATGTTGTACCTTCCACATACTCAAATACCATCGACATAGTTGTAGACTACATACTTGGAAATTTTATTCTATTCAAACTTGGAAAAACTTAGTAGTTTGATTGCCAATAATTAGGCAATCTTCATAGTAGTTCCAATCCCAAGTTCTTGGACAATCATGGCCAAGCTTGATCAAGTTCGATTGACTTTGTGACAAGAATAATGACTCATTCTTTATTATTAAGATATCTTCAAACTATCAAAATCTTGTTCGATTACCCATCGGATTTTACAGATCTTTCCCTGAACTCAAGTTCAAGTATATCTAATATCTCTCATATTCCAAGGCTAAGAATCTTTGATATACCTTTAGGTTATATCAATCATTGGACTTAAGTACCACTACCAGTGGTTTGCGACTTCTTAGGAACTACTTACTATCTAACGAGTTTGAAGAATTTCATTCTCATGAGTAGGGAGAGTTTTATTCTTCAAGGACTTGAGATTCTTTCTAAGGAATCAAATAACCTAAGACATTGATTCATCATGGAATCTGTTGCACTTTTGAACTTGAATTAGTGCATTTGTACAAGAGTGTTAAGAAAGCTAATGCTTTGCTCCTTGTACATGTTAAAAACCCACCTTTAGGTTTAGGCATTGTTGAGATATCAAGCTCAACATGTGATGATCTAGGATAACACATATCACGTTTTCATTTCTCTGACGTGTAGTGGTCACGCCAGTATATGTTAGGGACACTTCATTGAGCTTTGTTAGATTTATCTACCGAGACTGATGGCACATTTGATTATTGCCAGCTCACCCATTCGTGGACATTGGGTTTTTCCTTATGTACTAGTCTTTATACATTGCACTTGTTGTATTCTTGTTTTTAGCTCATTCTTGTACATTCCTTTTATGTAATAGAAGAAGAAGAAGAAGAAGAAGAAGATCATTCTTCGTTGCCTCAATTTGTGTGTGTGCTTCTCCTTGATTGTGAGATTGTGTGTGTGAGATCTATTCCTTATCTCCTTCCTCATGACATGGTATCAGAGCTAGTGTGGCTTAGAGATCTCATGGAGAAGGGCGATAGTGAAGAGTACGCGAGAAGGCGTGGAGAAAGTATGATTCACAAACGACCTCAGATTGCTACAAAACTTGGCATGAAGATAGAGGACCTCAAAATATTTTTGAGAGTTAGCCCTTTAGGGTCACTTGCTTTTGTAAGATCAAAGTTTTCGAGCCATCTTGACCTCTGTTTTGAGCTCGCAAGGTGGGGCCCACAAAAAAAACGGGTCAATTTGCAAAAGTGTAACTTGCCTCATGTTCTTGGCAACACTCATATATTCTTGATCCATAATTTCAAACGATTTTGTGTACCGTTGATACACAAAAAATGTGCTTTTCTAAGATCGAACTGTCACATCATAATGCGACAGTGTTAAGCAGAAGTGTTGCTTATAGTATTTTGCAGTGTTGTGAATAACTGCAGAAATGGTAAACACATATGAAATGAATTAGCTTATGAGCGATAAGTTGGATAAGAACAACTTCCATGCTTGGAGATTCAGAATGATGAATTTCCTGATGGGAAAAGTCTATTGGAAGTACATCGAAGGAGAGAACAAAAACGCTCTACAGTTATTAGAGAGGAATTGGATTGCATACTTCTTAAAAGTGTATGAAGAATGGATTCAAGAAGCAAGAAAGGTAATGTATTGGCTATCTCTCAGCATACATGATAGCATGATTGGGCACATAAAGGATGCCAAGACTCCCAAAGAGGCTTGGAATGGTTGGTCACATTCTATGAGACCAATACACAGGCACAAAAATTGCAACTCAAGAATGAGTTGCATACATTGGAGAAAACGAGCATGGCGATAAGTGACTACATCCTAAAGATCAAAAGCATATGTGAGTCACTTGCATCATTTGGCGTGAATGTAGATGATGATGACAACATGGAAGTATGCCTTCGTGGTTTAGGAGCTACATATAAGCAGTTCAGAACTTCTATACAGACCAAGGAAAATATTCCAAATTTTTTTGATCTGGTACCTATGCTAATTATTGAAGAAAAGAATCTTGGTGAGGATTCAAACTCCCAAGGAAAACCCAATTGTGAGCAATTATTCTACTATGGAAGAGGAAGAGGTAGAGATAGAGGCTTCAGAAGCCAAAGAGGACATAATAACCAAGACCAAGTTCAACAACAAAATCATGCACGAGGAAGAGGATAGTTTCGAGGCAGGGGGAGCCAAAGAGGTCGCAAAAACTTCCAAAGAAATGATTCAGGTAATGACAATAAAGGATGGTGGAATTGTGGTAAACTTGGACACTTTGAAAGTGATTGCAGGTTGAAGAATCAAAATAATAGAAGGCAACAAACCAACTATGCATCGACAAATGTAGATGATTCTAATAAGTTGTTCATGGTTCAACATCACATGATGAATAGGATGTCTGCTGGTGTTTCAAAATCAAGTGTTAATGTCTATTATGTTGATTCAAGTGCTTCAAATCACATGACCAGTCATGCAGAATGGTTTAGTACTTTGTAGAAATTTCGAGTTCTTGGATATGTTGAAACAAGTAATGATATCACACCACATCAAGCATACATGAAACATAGCACTATTTATGGAGGATGGAAAGGTAAAACATCTTTCTCATGTGCTGCATGTTCCAAATATAATAAAGAATCTGGTTTCTATTGGACAAATGGTTGAGCAAGGATGACAAGTCAGGTCCAATGCTAATGGTTGATATGTAGAAGAGTACAAACAGGATGGAAGATTGATTGCCAAAGGAAACAAAGTGGGTAGGATGTTCACATTAAATGTGAAAATTCCTGAGATGAGTGTAGCCATGTTTGCAAAAGGTGCAAGAGTTATTGTTGATATAGAGATCTGACACAAAACCGATTGGACATGCAAACTTGCAGAGGTTCGATCCTTGCCGACGTTCTGGCAGAAAATAGGAATTTTGTCTCTTCTTTTGCTCTCTACTATAGGTAATATATAATTAAATATGGAAGGCATTCTCTCTTGGTATACGATTGGATTTCTGAAACACAAGTCGTCGGATCAAGTCTTGACTATGCTTGTTGTGTAGGACATTCCTTTTGCTTTGTAATGCTTATCTCCACTTGGTTGTTGATCACACACAATATCTTTGTAAATCTTCTTTAAACACCCTTGCAAAGGTCTTCTAGATATCAAATGCTTAATTATCTTTGAAATTTTCCTTCTCTACAAATGCCCATGTAGATCTTCTTCTTTGTTGTGGTGCTCTTCCTTGTGGTGTAGGAGATCTCTGTTCGATATTTTTGTGTGGTCTTGGTTGGGGTGGTCTATGATGGGGTTTGGAGACCTTCTTTTTACATTGCACATGTCTTGAGCTTTCTCTTGTTCCATTTTTTTTTGTTGGCTTTGCTCGCCCTCTTCATCATTTGGTATGGCTCCCCAATTCATTGGTAGCAACTTGCCAACTATGTTCAACCTATGACTTGATGGTATTTCTTACTTTACCCATCATGTCTCTATGTGACTCTCCTCACTTGACTTTAAAGTTTGTGGAGGAGTTCTATACTGTTGCAAATCATACATCTTGATGCATCTAAATATTTAGAGAGAACTAGCTTTATTTGAGCATGCTTCTTCTACCTTTTCATTGTTGGTTTCTTGGGTAATGGAGGCTCATTATATGATGATGATGGTTAATATGGTTGATATGTAGTCGGTTGCCTCGATTGTCCATGTGCCACTTCTTGTTCATGCAATTGTTCCCTTCAAGAGTTATTTCCATCACATGTTTTGTGATGGGATGAGGAGTGTTATACACTATGTGGTCTTTTTTGGGGATTCATCCATGATAGTCATTGAGGGCCTTGCATGTAGCAAGGAAAGTTAATGGGACACTTCCTAGCACTTTGCTTTGCTCATGCCATCCTCTATAGTGTTTGTGTGTTTTTGAAGTAAACACATCTAGCTTTATAGTCTAACTTCTCCGTTCCTTGTATACTAAAAATCTCCAATGATGCATATCAATGCATGAAAAATGTTCCAAGTGAAAATAAAATTCATTGAAAAATTGTGTGTACATATAAAAAACACTTGTCAACAAAAAAATTGAAAGATTAAGAAAGCTTACAATGTAATGTGTAATATTCCTCTCTCCCAAAGATAGGATGAAACACTTTGCTTACTCCATTAATGTAACTTGAAATAATTGATGCTCATTTTTGTTGGAGCTAGTAAGACTCATTAAGCCTACGAGCTTATCTAAGCATGACCAAACCTTCCTTCACCTATTATTAAGGTCAGTTTGAGAATCAATATCAATTGTGATCATGCATAAGTCTCTCCATATCTCCCAAAAGTCATTATTTTTAAGGCTAATACCTCTTCTAAAAAATTTTATTGCCTTCTTCTGTCATCAATACTTTTTGCAAACTACCTTGGGATTCACTAGGCTTTTTGACAACAACAATTACATTACCACCATAACAACCAATTGAATTAATAATCTATGATAATTTTGTATGGTTCATATAGATTTATCAACTCGCTTCTTGGCAAATATGTATTCTATATGGAGCTTCAATAATCTATCAAATATTCTTGTGAAGACATATCATGTGCAAAAGGGAACACAACTAATAGAAATGGGATAATGGGACTCCAATCGTTGTTTAATAAGTCACGAGTAGGTATTTCTAGCATTGAATACATTAACAAAGGTGTATCCCATTCTGCAGAAGAAGGTGCATCTATGTATTCATCTAAATTGTACAGTCTCTTTTGTTCTCCCTGTATTAATTTATAACCTCATGTGCAAAATGGACATGGATAAAGTGTAGATGCACCTTTCTTGCAACAGAACATCCATTGGATAGCATTTAAATCCACAACCAAGTGACACTCTATCTCAAAATCACCTAAGTCTACCATGTTGAGTTTTGCACCATGGATTTGAGAAGTTATTACCTTAGTGATCAATGGGGTCCTACTAAAATCCATGAATGATCATAATTGATTCTTTAGGTACTTCGAAAGCACCTAACCATCATATATCTTTCTCGAATCAAACACTATATGTACATTAAGAGCTAGAGTTATTACTTGCATCACATATGGCATGTGTCATAGCTTCATTCATGAGTGTCAAACTCAATCTCTCCATTTTTCATCCCTTTATTATTTGACAATCCTCCAGCTTCAATATAAACCTCAATTTGGAATTACAATTTGCATAAATTACCAACAATTTTAAAGCATCAAAATACAATGGATATCAGGATAACATAATGGACATTCTAGTATGGTAGATCTATAAGTCGAACCATTTCCTATTGAAGCTTCTCTAAATCGATGAATATGTTGTTCTACTTTGTGTAAGAGGATCCCTTTCTAGTTGATCTTTTTAACTCTCTTCCACTTCTTAATAGATACCTTGTAAGGACATGGAAAAATATTGTGAAAAATACCTCTTCTTTGTAATGCATGATTCAAGAGATTGTACAATGCACTGTATCCTCTAGTTCTAGTGCATGCTTCATCAAATACCATCTTCATGCCTTTAGAAGTGATAATATCTTGTAATTTTTTTTATAAAATCTTTAATCACTTTCATCTTGATAAGGTTGCCTATTGGTGACTCCAAAATACTTACCACATGTTTATTAGTCAAATAAGATTTTAATAACTTGAGTTGATCCTCTGTTGTTGATGAAGCACTAACATCCTCAAAAAATGACCTACATAATATAAAAACGAATATGGAATTCTGAAAATAAATATACAAATGCAAGAAAAGCCTCATCACAAAAATGTGTTGCTTGTGTGCTCCACCACCAATTGAAATAAAGTCAAAGGATTCCAATGGTAGTTTCCTATATCACATTCCAAGCAGAGTCTCTCTGAACTCTTGGAGACTGATTTTTAATTTGACCATTAGGCTCCTTTTCTTCCATATGGTTTTCAAGATCTATAAGTTGTTCTTGTAAAGATATGATTGTGCTTTCTAAAGTGACCACCCTTGTATGATACAGTTGAAATTGTTGGATCAAATACTTAGTATTCGTATTTCAATGTGTAGATAATCATTGGCAATAACCTAAGATTCCAGCTTTATCAAAACCCATGAACTTAAGTAAATTTGAGAGGTTATGGAATGTTGGATGATAAGAAGACATTAGATCAGGAGGATAGAGTGAACCATGATTCCAAAGGTAAATACTCTTTTCTCTAGCCACACGATGTTCATTTTGAGAGTTCACATCATTATTGCACTCTATATTTTGAGGAAACTGTCTAGACACACAAACATGAATACTTATTGATGCAGGGGCAGGAGGATGTCTAGATAGTGAGAAATGGAGTAAAAAATTGGTTTGGAGGGAGTCTAGAGCATGTATTTTGCACATAATTTTTTTTTCTTTTCGATCTGTATGGGTCAAATTGTGTTTTTCCACTAAGTGTGGATGGAAATGATGAAATTTGGAAAAAGTCATTTTCTTGGGGAAGCATGTTTTTGGAATTGATAATGTGGCACTCTACTTTTGGAGGGATTTTGAAAATATACTTTGCCAAAAATAAACTTAAATAATGAGCTCAAGAAAGTCACCTCTAAGATATATGTTAAAACATGGTCCCTTTCAAGTAAATAAATGCTAAAACTAAGACCTAAAAAAATCATTTTATTATTTCCATACATGCTCGAGCTTGATGATATTTGAATGTAGAATCCCTTTTTATCTCTTTAAAATGAGAGAAAGAGAGAGAGAGAGAGAGAGGAGCCTAGTAAGCCTTAAAAGAAGCCTATTCTAGCCTTCTTAAAAATGCCCTATTAAATGCACCTCAACCCCTTAAAGTACAATAGAATTAGGCTTAATCCCTGAAAGTTGGGGATCCTTACAAGGCCCATATAGGGCTCATTTTTTCCCTAATGGAAACTGCTTGAGCATTTTGGTATTGATGATCACAAGCTTTTCTCAACACCGATTGAAAGAAGATTAAGGTTCTCAGTTGAGAATGCACGTGACGCATTTGATACTTCTCTTTATGAATAAACTATGGGATGGTTGATGTTTGCATGTAACACAAGGCCAAACATACAATATGTAGTCTCCTAGTTGAGCTGGTTTATTTATGCATAGCCTTAGTGTTAAGCATTGGTAAATGGTGAAATTTTTGTTTAGATATCTTAAGGGCACTTTGATTTTGGGTTTTTTATTTGGTAGAGATGCTCATCCATGCTTGCATGCTTTTACAGATATTGATTGGGTTGTGTGTTATGATACATGGTCATCGACTATTCCTAATTGTCTCTTTTTTGGAGGATCATGCATATCTTGGTTGCATAATAAGCAACCTATTTTGGCGATATCGAGTTCTGAAGGTGCGTACAAGGCATTATTCACAACAAAAGTGGAGTGTATATGGTTGACATGCCTATTGATGGATCCATGCATGGGGATTGATGCACGGATGTATATACTCACTGATAGTTAGCGTGCATTGGTGGCTTTAAGAAATCTAGTATTTCATGCATGCACAAAGCATAGTGAGTTTCCGAATAATCATCCTCATAGAGAGTGCCTTCATGTTCGAAAATATTGATTTGATATATGTGCCTATAGGATAAAGTGTTAGAAAAATTCATGAAATCTCTTCTAGAGAAAAATGTTGAACCTTAGGTGTCCCTTAAGCAGCTTTGATGTGAACCATTTCCCTATTAATTGGCTTCTTTACTCTATTTTTGGCTAGATTTGTTTCCCCATGTAACCACATACACATGATATACTAATATCTTGTGGTACAAGGTACTAACAAATTAACCAGTAGATCTCACTTCACTCATTCTCATTTTACTGATCATTTATCAATAGAGAGCTCCTGTAGCCATCCCATATCTATGTGATTTAATATCCTTCTGTTCTCTTATGCGTACTTCTATTCATGCTTCCTCACTCAATCACACACCCAACAAAGCAATCCAATGTTTTAAATTTTGAGCTATTAAAAGATTAATCTATATAAAAATTTACTTACACATGTTGCAAATTAAGCTTTGTTAGATAGTTAGAAGAGCAAGGCTAAAGGTGCTCATCAACTAGTAATCAAAATTCTACTAATGTTGCACAACCAAAGAAGGGAAATAAAGATGACAAAGAAATATAAAATTAGAAAAAATATTGCAAGTATTGGGAGGAACATGATCATGCCATTAAGAGTTGTACTAAACTTGCCACAAGTTCCTCAAAAATTCATAAATGAGAGTCACAAATTATAGGTAGTTCCCAAAGAAAGCTATCTGCATAGCACCACAAAGATGAGTGTGAACAAGCTACAATTTATATGCACCTCTTATTAAACCATCTATGGGGGATGAAGAATGCAGCTAACTTCTACCCAATATAGAGCCCGTAAAAAACCAATCAGATGGAGCCTCACATTTACACAAAGAGAATGACACTTCATATTTTTGTAGGTGATGCAAACTAGTGAAATTCATATGATGGAAGTGTCAATGCCAAATTGTGCATCACAAATAGCGTGAGAATCATGAACTACACATGTTGAATCATTCCTTTATTTTTCATAATCGATGACCTTATACAAGAAATAACATGGAATGATACAAGATTTTATATTATCAACATTTTATGGGACATGATCCATACACTTTTGATCAATAAAGTTAACAACCAAGCCAATTTTTGGCTAAAATAGATAAAATATTTTTCTTGATGTATTGGATATATAAGGCATCTTAGTCCTCTGTAGCAAAAGATTCAAGTGAAGTGAAGAAACTATGTCAACAGGCAATAGATTTCACTACACCACTATCAAAGTACTCAATATTAAAGTCTACTATAGACATACAATGTGCATGAGAGGACGTTTCATAGTGTCAATGAGTAGTAGACACCCACTCTTCATTCTAGACAAGGTTAGTAGAATAAGGTTTAGGTGTTAAAGGTCTCTAGAGCAACCATTCTAGTGCCTATGTGCTTTATATATTCCTAGTTATGGCTGAAAAATTTTGAGCATGGAGAATGGGCACCCTATTCTCATGGAGAGGGGGAGTATATGTCCTTTGAGTTTAATGCATTACTAACTGAGCATGAGATAAAACATCAATGTATGGTGACATATACACCTCAATAAAATGGAGTTTTTAAGAGGAAGAATATGCCCCTCATGGAAATGGCAATGTGTATGGTCAAACATCATGCTTTAACACATAGCTTCTAGCTTGTCATTGTTATGTGTCAAGCATATGTATTTAACAAGTTCCCCACAAGAGCATTATAACATATCACTCCTATGAGCCTTGGCATGATCAAAAGGATATCTATTGATCGACTATGTGCTCTTGGTTGTCTAGTATATGCATGTATGCCTGAACAACGTTGCAGAAAAGCATGATAAGGATGTGAAATGTATGTTCTTCAATAGAGTTCTGAAAGCAAAGGCTATTTCCTTTATTGTCCATAGACTAAAAAACTTCTCATTAGCTATAAGGGTCTTTTGTGGAAGATAAAATTCACCTCATATTTTCATGTACTAAAGAGACATGTGTGAGACCACTAAATATGTATGATACTTTGCTACCTCTTTTCTGTAGGTGGAAATTCAAATGATACTCC
This sequence comes from Ceratopteris richardii, assembly GCA_020310875.1. NCBI lineage: Eukaryota > Viridiplantae > Streptophyta > Polypodiopsida > Polypodiales > Pteridaceae > Ceratopteris > Ceratopteris richardii. The sequence goes on from CM035410.1 coordinate 94,878,670, forward strand.
TAATGAGGTGATTTCTCAACCTTAGGTTTCATATAATAATGCAGATCATTCTATTTCTGATGGATATATACGTGATGAACTTATTGATGAGAGAACGTAAATTAAGGAGATGGAAACTTTCCCTAAATGGATGCTTCACACTTTAAGAGATAGCAAGTAACATGCACCTTTTTCACATCATATTCTTTTATGCCCTCATAATTATTCTTTTGCATCAAATTGTTATACAATGGCTATCACTAGTGTTTGTGATAAGAATGAGCATGTTTCATTTAGTGAAGCACGGAATTCAAAAAGTCAGATGGATGTTATGAAATTGGAATATCATGCGTTTCTAAAGAATGGTACTTGATCTTTATGCGATTTGCATCTTGGAAAAATGCCATTTGCACTAGATGGGTATACAAAATAAATTGTAAGACTAATGGAGTAGATAGGTATAATTCTAGGCTTGTTGCTAAAGGTTATGCTCAAGAGAAAGGCAATTGATTTTGATGAGCAATTTTATCCCATATAGTAAATGATCATTGTTCAAAGTATTTGTGCACTTGAAACTCGTCATTCTTGGAATGTACATCATTGTGCATTTGGGATGGTGGTTGATAGGAATAAACACGTGTATTTTGTTTTCGTGGTCTTTGTAGAGAGACTTGCAAGTTGAAAAAGACTTTGTATGGATGGAAACAAGCACGAGATGCTCCATATGAAAAGGTACATGCCTACTTACTAGCACATGGATTTATGAGCAATCCAACAAAGAGTACTTTATATGTTAAGCATGCAAATGATGCACTTGTGATCATTGTTGTATATGTTGATTAGATGTTGCTTAGTGGTCCTAATGAGAAGAATATTGCTGATTTTGAGGCTGGCTTTCATGACTTCTTTGAGATGTGAGACTAGGTTTTTGAGTTATTATTTGGGAATTTGAATAATTTATGCAAGCTGATGCGGGATAATATTGTGTCAAAACAAGTAAATTTATATGGTATTGAAACACTTTAGCCTTAAAAATTGCAAACATATTAGCACTCACATGGAGATAGGTTTATGATAAAGTCTTCTTGATGTTGGAGATGCATTTGATGTTGTTCTCTATTAATAAGTTGTTATATTCTTAATTTATTTATCATAAACTGGCATGATGTTTAGTTTTGTTCCTTAGATGAGCAAGTTTCTATATAACCCAACTGCCAAGCTTTTGTAAGTACTTAGGTGCATAGTTTTCCACTTTAGTGGTAGCGGGATACTTGGGGTAGTTCTATCCCAAGAGAGGATCTTTACCGCCTCATCTATATGCTTTTTCTTGCTCATGTTGGGCTAGTTGCTATGACATTCATATGTTCACTAGTACATTTTTTATTCATGCATACTAGATCATGCATATCTTGGTTGAGTAATTAGAACAATGTTGTTTCCATTTCTATTTGTGAGCTTGAATGTGGGTGAAAGCATGTTAATGGTTACAAAAAGGTGATGTCCGGGACATAATTAATTAGCTAGAGAAACCGGATCCTTCTTAGCTGAACATCCTGCAATGGTTATTGAAAGACGAGTAAAAGAGAGGTGGTGGGGCAAGAATAGGCGGTAGTACGCATGCTGGAGCATTCATGATGTGGGTTTTTTCTGCTTGTTGCAGGTTGGAGAGTCCGTCGCAGTACCTCATCTCAGCTGGGAGTTTTTCTATGTAGCTAATTATTGTCTTTGGTAGCCATACATTCGTTATGGAGCATGTAAGGCAGAAGTATTATTGGCTATTGTTTTGTTGATCCTGTGGTGTTGTAACGAGTAACGACCGAATCTTTCAGCGATTGTCTTGATGGGCAATGGAAGACGTACATGTGCAACACAAAATGCGAGGCTTTAATCAACTCTAAAGAATCAGTTCTCGCATTTGCTTATGCTCATTGCACTTCAGGTTCCCTAACTTTCATGCTGCCAAGAATAGGGTCGACCCAAAAGCTTCGTATTGGATATTATTAGCCCAAGTTGAAGTGGAAAACTCACTCTGTTAAGAGCCAAAAACAAACTTTGGATGCCACCACCAACATGTACCTTTGGGAAAGAAAATACATTTCAAAGCTTGATGCGATTTTGGAGAGGAGGAATGCTTTTCCAACTCCCTACGTCGAGGGTTCATGACGTGGGTTTTTCTGCGTGCTGCATATTGGAGAGTACGCCGCAGTACCTCATCTCACCTGGGAGTTTTTCTATGTGCTGCATGTTGAGTGGGTAATAGTGAGAGGGACTCCATCACTATAGGCATTTTTTCTGCACGCTACATCCCGAGTGGGGAATATTGATAACTATTTTTTTGCATGTTGCATGTTGGAGAGTACGCTGTAGTACCTCTTCTCGCGTGTGAGTTTTTTTACGTACTACATGTTGAGTGGGAACAATGAGAGGGACTCCAACACTATACATATTTTTTCTACATGCTGCATCCTGAGTCTGTATGTGCATATCACATATTTTGGTTTGGAGATCATTCCTAAAGAGGTAATCCACTTCTTCATATTTAATGACAAGAAGCATGACACCTTTTTTGTGCAACAGTGTTTCCAATTACATTGGCAACGGTTGAGAGATCTAAACCTTGACTTAAGCCAACATTGGGTATGGTGAGATGGCGCAACTTCTCATTGTAAAGAATGATGACATTGATTTTATGATGACCTGTGGGCTCTTGGCCCCTGCACATTTTGTACAATTCCCTCATTAATTTATTTTTTTCTTGTTCTCTAAGAAAAAGGAAGTTATAAACGAGTAACATCTCAGATTGTGGATGATTGTTGCAGGTTTAAAAGTATGCCTAACAATGTCCATTTAGTTTCATATTGTTCATTCATTGTATCTAACATCTGAGGTTTTGGATGATTGTTGTAGGTTTTAAAACTGGTATAACAAGTCTACATACGTAAGTGATGGAGCACATAATGATATCATGTGAGCATACTCAATTTAAGGTCAATATAATAAAGTGGATTGATGATTGTATTTATGGTTTCTTCATCATTTGTAGTGTGTTGATGCAGGGAAATCTCAAACAAGCGAAAAGATGGAAGTTTATACAATACCAGTAAATGCATAGTGATCAACAAGCATTAAGATGTTATTGGAAGGAAAAGAAAAGGAAATATAGAGACACAATAACGTCAAGGTCGGGCACTAATGTGGAGGGTAATGCTAATTGCAGTTCAAGCAACTTGGATGGCATTGTGGATAAGATCATCAAGTATTTTAAAAATCAAACTAGATAGTTATGTTGTGAAGATAAAATCGAGGCACTAGATAGCATGTTGCAGATTCCATGTATTGGGCAACTTTTGATGCAATAGGCAGTAACAAAGATCATGTAACATGTGCCCTTTTCATCAATCTTCGGAATACACTGCAAAGTATGAGAAAGAATTTTGATGACCTTGTGTTGAAGATATCAACATTGATGATGACTCTAAATAGTGATGCATATTCATCAACAAATTAGATAAATATTTCAAGACTTTCTAGGGTATTGGGAGTAAGCAGGAAAGTCATCTATGATAGGATTGGATGGTTAAGTACAGTTGAGTTTGATCATAGTTTTTTGAAGGCAATTGGTAGGGCAACACATACCACATGTATCACACAAGAGTTCAAGCATCTGATTATCACGTTTTGGACAACAGAGACCAGGGTGTCACCAAAAAAGAAGGATATAAGTAGGACCCAACTTGGTAGAAATCAATATTTGGAGCATCCTGTTCAGCTTCTTCATGTATCTCAGGTAATCCTATTTTCAAATATTAGTTCACGATTTTAGCTAATTATACAAGAACCAGTAACAAGTAACTTATAGTAACAATCTAATAGTAATAGCTAACTAGTAACAAGCTAATAGTAATAGATAACTAGTAACAAGCTATTTCGAAATAGCATATTACAAGCAAGTAACCAAGAAATTGGCCCTTAAGTAATAGCCAATTAGTAACAAGCTAATTAGTAATAGCTAATTACTAATAACCATCCAAGAACCAACTACTTAGTAATAGCTAATTGGTAACAAGATAATTAGTAATAATTAATTACTAACAACTAACCAAGAAGTAGCTACTTAATAATAACAAACTCTTAACAAGATAAATAGTAATAGCTAATTACTAATAACTAAGAACCAGCTACTTAGTAATAGGTAACTAGTAACAAGCTAATTAGTAATAGCTAATTACAAACAACTAACCAAGAACCAGCTACTTAGTAATAGCTAATTAGTAGAAGCTAATTAGTAATAGGTAATTACAAATAGCTAACCAAGAACTAGGTGCTTAGTAATATTTAATTACTAACAAGCTAATTAGTAGTAGATAATTACTAATGACTAACTAAGAACTAGCTACTTACTAATAGCTAATTGGTAACAAGCTAATTAGTAATAGATTATTAGAAATAATTAATTACAAACAATTAAACAATGACTAGCTACTTAATAATAACTAACTGTTAACAAGTTAGATAGTAGTCACTAATTATTGAGAACTAACTAAGAACCAGCTACTTAGTAATAGTTTACTACTAGCAAGCTAATTAGTAATAGCTAATTACAAATGACTATCCAAGAACCAGCTACTTAGTTATAGGTAATTAGTAACAAGCTACTGTGTAATAGCTAATTAGTAACAAGCTACTTAGCAATAGCTAATTAGTAACAAGCTAATTAGCAATAGCTAATTACAAACAACTAATCAAGAACTAGCTACTTAGTAATAGCTAATTAGTAACAAGCTAATTAGTAATAGCTAATTACAAACAACTAACCAATAACCAGCTACTTAGTAATAGCTAATTACTATCAAGCTAATTAGTAACAAGCTACTTAGTAATAGCTAGTTAGTAGAAGCTAATTAGTAATAGTTAATTACAAAAAGCTAACCGAGAACCAACTACTTAGTAATAGCTAATTACGAACAAGCTAATTAGTAACAAGCTAATGACTAACAAGCTAATTAGTAACAAGCTAATTAGTAATAGCTAATTGCAAATAGCTAACCAAGAACCAACTAATTACAAATAGCTAACCAAGATCCAGCTACTTATTAATATCTGATTAGTAACAAGCTAATTACAAACAACTAACCAAGAACTAGCTACTTAGTAATAACTAATTGCTAACAAGCTAATTGTTCTCAGTAATAGCTAATTACTGAGAACTAACTAAGAACTAGCTAGTTAGTAATAGCTAATTACAAATACCTAACCAAGAACCAACTACTTAATAATAGATAATTACTAACAAGCTAATTAGTAATAACTAACTACTAAGAACTAACTAGTAACAATCTAACACCTTGTAACAACTAACCACCAACTACTTAGTAATAGCAAACTAATAACTAGCTAATTAATGACTACTAATAACCACTTGTTTGTGTAATGTAGATCAAGCTATTTATACGCTTCAAATAATTGCATCCAATGATAAATATCCAGCTTTGAAAGTTCGAATTATTGAATCATATTTTGTTAAGAGATTGAAAGGCAAATTCACATGTTGCTACATTTTTCACGTTCAAATGTCATACCTTAAGGATGCAATCAATCTCCTACGTCAATCAAGCTCGGTCGTGCATAGTGCTCTTTCTAAATGTGATTATTCTATTTGTCAAGTGGGGGAGACATCAAGGTGCAATGCTTCAGGAACTACATTTCAATCGATTAGCAACATCATAGAGAGTATTCTATGTCCACATCAAAATGATACCACATTCCACCAGTACAAATGTGTGATGGGTGAGTGCTCTGATTGCGGAGTAGGACATTTTAAGTGGTGTTCGAGAGAGACTAGCATTGAGGAATATCATATTCCTGTAAAGATCTTTGAAGATGCTGAGTCAATGTATGAAGGACATGTTCAAAAAAGGAAAGAATTGATAAAGAGGGAGATGGGTCCTAAAGTTGTAATAGGATGATTTGAGAAATTTCATTTATTTATGGGAAGCGAATAAGTTTAAGATGTGTGTCGATGTTGTGGTTTCAGTGGTTGATTTTGTAGAAAACTATACATTCCGTGAGCAAAATGAAATACAATCTATGCATTGGTGGTGTGTACAGGTAACTATTTTAGTGCATATCACATATTTTTGTTTAGAGGGTATTCCTAAAAAGGTAATCCACTTCTTCATATCAGATGACAAGAAGCATGACACCATTTTTGTGCAACATTGTTTCCAATTACATTGGCAATGGTTGAGAGAGCTAAATCTTGAATTAAGCCAACATTGGGTATGGTGAGATGGTCTAGCTTCTCAATTGAAAGCTAAACTACCATTTTACTTCGTAGGAAGATATCCAGGGCTAACATGCATGACTATGATATGGAACTTCTTTGAGTTAGGGCACAGGAATGGAGAACATGACGGTGTAGGTGCAATTGTGAAAAGGGCGCTAACCCATGGACAACTTAAACCTGAATGTGCAATGCTGAAGTGTGGTGCAGATGTTGTGAAATTTCTCAGGCAACATTTGTCAGAGTCAAAAGGGATAGATCTCACACGGGTCTTCTGGGAAGTGAAGATTGATGAAGTGAACCGAGAGAAGGCTTGCAATTGTAAGGGGATATCTCAAGTTCGATCCTTGCATTTGATTCATGGCTATTCAAGGTTAGGTGGACATTGCATTGGTGTGAGAGAACTAGCATGTTATTGCTTTCATGGTATCCATGGTCAATGGAAAAGATGCATCAACAAATGCCACTTTCAAAATTGGGTGTACCATACTTTGACTCCTATTAGTGAGTCAGATGAAGCAGAAAACTCATCCTTTTCCAATTTTACATTTGAAGGTGATGGCAACTACCTATCAGACACATTGGCAGTGGATGACAACTTTGCAGTCAATGTAGAAGAGGACAATGATGAAGGTGTAGATTTCTATTTATTAAAGTGCACACAAGGAAAACCATTCAATCCGAAGAATGTAATGGATGTGTTGAACAACTTGATAGCTTCAGGAACATATTATGTGGTGGATTTATTTTATGAGAGACTAGAAGAAAATGTCTAGAGGCTGTTAGAAACAAGACCACCAGCTTATATGTATTCCCATCTTGTAAGATGCATTAAAATACCCATGTCACCAGTCCACGATTGTAGAAACATGTTTACCATAAATGGTGATGTGTATGAGGCCATTTATAACAGTATGCCCTGGAATTTGTAATACCCATATGATGTTGGCCAACATTTTTTTGGCACTATGTAGTACACGATTTTCCTAGATAATTATAAACTAGTTTCTTAAGTAACCATTTCTGTGCTGAGAAGTTCAATCAAGTGGAACATCTACTACCTCCCTAATAAAGCTGCTAAATGGATAGCTAGATCCCTCGATTCTTCTGACATATGGGCTACACTACAACATATCGAGGGAATACCGATGGTCAGTATACCGACGGTTAGCTGTCGGCGTCGGTATGACCCTCGAACAATTTTGGAAAGCCGCTTTGCCTCGGAAAGATTGTGTGGGTATATGCATCCGTATAAGCATCGGTATAAGCGTTGGTAATTTGCTGGAATTACCGATGCTCATACCGATGCTTATATCAACGCCCTCTTTTTAACTGGGCTCGAAACCAAAATTCATCATTCTGAGCGTTTTCAATCTAGATCTTCTCCTGTCGGGTTTGCACACGCCAACATCAGATCTCTGTTTGTCACCCTTTCTCTCTTTCTCTCTGTCTCTCTCTCTCTCTCCCTCCCTCTCTCTCACTCTCTCTCCTTCTCTCTCCCTCCCTATCTCTCCCTCCCTCTCTCTCTCTCTCTAAATGGACCTCTATCTTTATAGATATGAAGTTTTGGTAAGTAGATCGCACATATTGTAGCACTCTTTTTTCTTTCTTTATATTTTTGCTTTACTAATATTTTCTCTGTTTGGTTTTGCAAGAGATTTTGGGATCAAATCTTTAGAAATTCGACGAAGGAGAACTTCAAGTGGATTTTGACGACCTTGATTCAAACAATTCTCTCTCTCTCTCTCTCTCTCTCTTCTTCTCCTTCCTTCTTCTAAGCACACCTCTATTTTTATAGATCTGACGCTTTGGTAAGTAGATCGCACATATTGTAGCACTCTTTTTTCTTTATTTATGTTTTTGCTTTTCTAATATCTTCTTTCTTTAATTTTGCAAGAGATTTTTGGGATCAAATTTTTAGAAATTCGATGAAGGAGAACTTCAAGTGGATTTTGACGACCTTGATTCAAACAATTATATCGATGTAAGTGAGAGATATATCACTCTTTTTTCTTTGTTTATGTTTTTGCTTTTCTAATATCTTCTCTTTTTAGTTTTTTTTTCAATTGAGAGAGAGAGAGGGAGAGATATATACATATAAATACACACTCACATATGTATAAACATACACATGCATATGAATACAAACATGCATATGCATATACACACGCATATGCATACACAATATGCATATACACATGCATATTGTAAATATCTTGCCTAAAAGGTATATAAAGAAATAAAGCTAGGGGAATTATCTCTATCCCTATTTTGGGTCAAAATGGCAGATCAAATCAGAGTTCAACCATTAGGAATCTTGAAGAAATAGGAAATAGAAGTAGGAAGAATGGTATTTATGCTAAATTTTATGGTTATTCTGATGTTAGAATCAAAATTTCCTTATGAAATGTTGCTTGGTAGATCATGGTTTAGGAGTGCTAACGCCAAGCAAGATTGGGTCCTGAATGTGGTAGTTATAACAAAAGGTAAAAGAAATGTGACAATACCAATGCATGCAAAGGAGAATATTTTACTTAAAGAGAAACCTTTGACAGATTAAACAATCAGTTTAGTGGAAGGCATTGAAGATGATGAAGAAGATGAGTTTTTGAAGGCCAATCCTAAAGTAATTTTTGTATTCAACATCAATGTGGAAGGCATATTGCAACAAGACCAAATTCTAAGGAAGACAACTAAGGAAGTTTTTCCAAGAAAAGAAATAGAAGGCAGAGAATTAAGCAAGCTATGGGAAGTGAAGGCAAGAATTCATATTAAGGAAGCCAAGGAGCAAGAAGTTAAGGAAGTTAAAGACATGGTAGAAAAGACTTATGTTAAGAAGTATGAAATGTGAAATAAAGAGTATGCAAGAGATTAGATTGAGAGATCAGGAGAAACCAAAAGAGTTAGAACAAAATCCTAGGATTTAGATGCTAGCTATAAGGCCATTTAATCAAGCTCGTAGATGTCTCTGGTGTGATGATTTCGATCACCCACACTGGACATGTAGTTTATTCAAAGAGGCCAAAGATAGGAATTGGGTCATAAAAGTAGATCGAAAGATCTATGACTATGTAACAAAGAGACCTTTGGCATCAGACTATGGAAAAGGGGTTATGAAAACCTTCTTTGAAGCCTCTACAAGGCAAAATACATATGCTTGTAGGCTTGATAGTGATTACTCTAATTGCAACTTCTGGAATCAAGTTTATGATAGTGCTAGTAGAGGGAAGTTATCAGTTGAGAACTTATATGCTACGAGCTCAGATATTAGAGCAAAGACATGTTGGAATGAGCCAGTAGATAGGTTCTCAGTTTATGCTCATGAAATTAATGTAGAAGAGAAAAGAAAACGTGATGAAGAGGGACAATTTAAACGAACAACTAAGGCTAGAAAAGAGGGTGAAACTACTCAGACAATTAATGAACCACCTAGGATGGAGCCTAGTCAGGAAACAAAACAACAGGAACAAGAAAAGAAACCTAAGAATAAGGGGAAAGTAAAGAAAGTAGTAGAAAATTTGGAAAAGAAAACAACAAGTGAAGATAGAAATCAGGATAAACCTAATGAAACGCAACCCATATGTGAAGAAGGTAGTAAGGAAGAAAAACTGAAAAAGAAACCTCCGACTTTTCGATTGATCTCCCAAATGAAGAAACAAATAGACATTCAAAAGGTTATGGATGCAAAAATCATGAAAGCAGAGGTAAGCATGACATTAGAAGAATGCTTAGCATTTTCACGAACTGATGTGAAGGAAGATCATGAATCTTCTGATCGTAGAAATTATTTGGGCCGTGTAATTTGACATTTGGAGAGAGGAATTGATGATCCAAATAGTCATTATACTCAGAAACATTGGGCTAGGGGTACCACTGAAACTATGGTTAAGATTGGTAATTATAATAAACCGCAAGTAGCATTAATAGATTCAGGATCAGAAATCAATGTAGTCTCAAGGTAGATTTATAATGAAGGTAAATGGCCTATTGATAGAGACCATGGATGGAAAATGAAGGCAGCCAACAATGCTTCTGGCTATTTACTAGGAGCTTTTGCAAATGTTCCTATTACTATAGGAGATGTTAAAGAGGAACATAATTTCTTCGTTCATGATGACTTCTCCTACCCAATTATTTTGGGACAGCCATTCATTTGTGAACAAAGAATGGAGACAAAAGTTCTAGATGATGGAAGTGCTTTTGCAACAATACGTTCTTGTGATGGCCTTAAAGCCATCCAATTCATGACACTTTGTATTAACCATCCTCGAAATCCTAGGTCTTTACGAAAAACTCGTTTAAGACACTTAGATCAGGATTTTGAGTAAATGCCACTGTTGAGCGAGATGACAGTGGACTTTGGTTTGAAATCTCACAAAATCTTGTACATAATTTAGATAAGATGATTGTTTATTTTCCATCTGCTACTTTACATATCTTGCATTTTAAACAAATTCCAAGAAAACTTATAAAAAAATTTTAAAAACATTTGAAAAACAAAGGAGATCTGTTAATGGATGAAACTATTGAATATGTTATTGAAACTACACATTACTTTTCAACATTAGAAGAATTAGAAATTTGTTATCAAAATAAGTCTAATTCTCATATTCTCATCTCTTCACTTGATGTGTATGCATTAATTCAAGAATATGCTTCTAGTATTGATCATGAGTATGATGCCTTAGTGGAGACCAAATATATAACTGTTAGTAAGAAGGTTAAACCTGTAGCTCAACCACTACCAAAATTTAGTAATGATATTATAAAGAATGTAAGTCATGAGCCAATCCTTAGAAATCCGACAAATATTGGCCATGTATTTACTAAAGAATCCTTAAAACAAATTAAGTTAGATGCTAGTGGTTTCCTTCTTCCAGCAGAAAAAGAGTATTTTTTGAAGATTATTGAGCAACATGGAAGAGCATTTTCTCTTGAGCCTTCAGAGATAGGATGTGCAGATCCTAGGATAGTTTCACCGATGATAATTTTTACTATTCCCCATATTCCTTGGAATTTGCGCCCTATTCCTGTACCTAAAGCTCATCTTCTAGAGCTGATTAGTTTACTTAAAGAAAAAATTCACATGCATATTTTAGAATCCTCTTCAGCTCCCTATTCAAACCGTTGGTTTACTGTGCCCAAGAAGAGTGGAAAACTTCGGTTTATCCAAGATCTTCAGCCAGTTAATAAAGTGACCATAAGAAATGTGGGTACAGGTCCAATTATGGATGAATTTGTGGAAGCGTTTTCAGGCAATTCGATTTATTCAATGGGTGATCTCTACTCTGGGTATGATCAATTTCAATTGGCACTAGAAAGTAGAGACATTACTACCATGAAAACACCTTTGGGATTAGTTAGGATGTGTACGTTACCTCAAGGTGAGACCAATTCAGTAGCACACATGATGAGTGCAATGAATTTGGTTTTGCACGATTTCGTTCCTCACATTACTATGCCCCTTATAGATGACATTCCCATTAAGGGTTGCTTGGAAGAAGAGAAAGATAGCACTCCGGATGAACATGGTTGTCAAAGATTTGTAAAGGCGCATATCCTTGATTGCAAAAAAATCTTTCAACGATTTATTCAAGTTGGCTTAACATTATTTATAGAAAAATCTACTTTTGGTGTTAATGAGGTCCTTATTGTAGGTCATCTTTGTGGCCATTATGGACAGAAGCCATACCCTCAGAAAATTGATGCCATTAGTATGATTTCAGAGATATGTCAAAATGTGAGTGAAGTTCATCGATTCTTAGGACCTTGCATCTTCTATGTCATATGCTTACCACATTTTGCACATGTAGCTGACTTTCTTTATGACTTATTAAGGAAGAAAAGAAAATTTTTATGGACTGAAAAGCATACTCAAGCAATGCGTAGATTAAAGAAGTTATTGCAAGAAGCTCCAATCCTTAAGCGAGTAGATTATACAAATAATAAGCCTATTATTTTGACTGTTGATACTAGCCCTATTGGAATAGGCTGGGTCATAAGTCAGGACGATGAAGAGGGTAGAAGGTATGCTGTGAGATTTGGAGCTAAGATTTTGCATAACACTCAAAGACATTACCCACAAATTAAAAGAGAATTTTGGGGATTAGTCACAACTCTAAATTCTGATAAGGAATATTTCATAGGGGCAAATGTGATTGTTGAAACAGATTGTTTACCGCTAATTGGAATGATCACAAAATGTTCCTCACCAGATATTGCAATGCTTCGCTGGATTTCTTATATTAAATTTATAAATCCAATTTTAATTCATATTTTAGGCAAATCTAACTCTGTTGCTGATATGCTTTCCAAAGCTAGATATGATGAGAATGATGAAGCCAAAGTAGATACTAATACGATTAATTATGATTCACAAGTATATGTATATGAAAATTTTAATACTAATGATTATGAAGGAGAGTGGCTAGATATTGGGAAGTATCTTAGTACTTTAATTAAATCACCTTCATGGTCTTCAAATAGATTTATAAATATTAAAAAAAGAGCATTCAACTTTTTTCTAAAAGATGGTCTAATTTGGAGACATGCAAGGGGGAAAATTAGATTGCCACAAAGAGTACTAGGTACTAAGAATCTTCAAGTCATGAAGATCATGCATGATACTCTATGGGCTGGGCATAAAGGATTTGTAGCAACTTATGAAAAAATTAGAGGAGGATACTGGTGGCCAAGTATTTATGTTAATGTAAAGAATTATGTGGATTCTTGTGATGTATGTCAAGTTTATTCATCAGTTAAACATAGGGATCCAGTGCACCCTACATATCCACCGTGCATACACTATAAGTGGGTAGTAGACTTAGTGACCATGCCCAAAGGTATCGATAGGATGAGATACATAGTTCTTGCACGAGAAGAACTTACTAATCATGTTGAAGGCTGAGCTCTAAGATCAAAAACCACTTTCAATGTGTGTAAATTTCTTCTTGAAGATGTGATTTCAAGATTTGGGTATACTGAAAAAGTGGTAGCTGATAGGGGCGAATTAGATGCGCAAGAGGCTAGAGAATTCTTTGCTAGGCATTGAATTCGTTTAGCTCTTACGACTGCATATAATCTTGAAGCTAACGGAAAGATTGAAAGAGGGCATTCTTCTATCATTAAAGAAATTTCTAAAGCTTGCAAAGGAGAACTTAAGAATTGGCCGAAACTTTTGCCATTTGCTTTGTGGGCTGACAGAATGACCTGCACTAGAACGACGGGATTTATGCCAGCAGAGCTAATGTACTACGAAAAGCCAATTTTTCCAATGCATACCCAAATCCTTACTTGGACTACGCTTCCTTGGGAAGATAATCTATCTACTGAAGACTTATTAGCTCTAAGGATTCAGCAACTTGAGCAAGGGAATGAAAGGTTAGAAGAAGTTGTAGCTAAATTGAAAGATTCTCGACTTAAAAATAAAAAATATTTTGACAAATCACATAGATTAAGGCCAAATCCAATACAAATTAATGATTGGGTTTTAATATATGATAGCACATTCGATTCACAATATGATGCTCATAGGAAATTAAAAAAGCGTTGGTTTGGACCTTATGTGGTGGTCAAAATTTATGAAAATGGAACGTATGCCTTACGAGAGTTGAATGGGACTCCTCTTAAGAATTTAATTGCAGGTAAAAGAGTTAAATTATTTAAACAAAGAGATGAAGAAATTTATGACTTATCATATGATGAAGAAAATGATGAATGAATTTTCAATAAAAATAATGTTTAAATTTTCTTTTAAACATGTTTTTTCTTTTACATGTATGAAAGTAAAAGTTTATTTATAAAAACTAATTTTCCTTGTGAGTCTACATGTTGTTGATTGATAGCAGGAGTTGAAGATGCTTTTTGATCAAATAAATTAAAGATTGTTTTATGATAAAGATGAAGAGCAAGAGATTGAAGATAGTACATGAAGCCTAAAATCCAAGCAATCGAATCAATATTTGGAGGACAAGCAACATTGAAGATGAATAAAAGAAATCACATGAAACAGTTTTGATTTATGACTTATTTCTTATTTGTTTATAAACTTTCTTGCATTCATGATTAAATGCGTACATCCTTCTGATATAAAAGGAAGATTATTAAAATTATGAGGCAAAGAATTCAAATTTGAAGTAGGAATGTGTATGAGATGAAGATAAGAATAAGAGACTCTATGGCTATCATAAAGCTAGAAGTGGGAAAACTTGACTTTCGACTCCTAGTAGAAGTAAGTTTATTTTATATAGGTAGGCTACCTTAACTTCCAAACCATTTAGCTTATGAGATCCTAGTTCCCACTATAGCATTCCTCTAGAACCTCTGCTCTGAATAGGGGTTAAGCCTTTCCCCTCTAACAAAAAAGTTGCGAAGAAAGAAAAGAGAAATACATAAAGCAGTACATTAATGGTTGCTACATAATTTATAAAATAAAAAAGAAAAAGTTACCATGAATCAATTGTGATCTTGAAATCACTTCTGACTTGTATTGCGGGCAATATGAGGCAGATGTATGTTATAGAGGAATTAGTTAGATGCATCGTATGACAAGTGGCTAGGGAATGAGGGAGAACACTTATATAAAATATTTATTACTTTGGAACAGGGTTAATAGAAGAGCAAGTACGAGGACTATCTGAATGAATTCTATAGGAATTTCTAAAACTTGTTTTCAAATTCATGCATTGAACGAAAAAGTTTGTAATTCAAGCTTACGTAATTTTAAAAGTTTTCTTTACCATCAGAAGTTGTACTTATGAGAACGAGCATATTTCAAATACTGTTTTGAAATAATTTGAGAAACATTTTTCAAAAGAATTTGATATTGCCTTCTATGATCTGCAAGTTTGGCCCATCGAGGACAATGTGTAGGTTTGGTGGGGGCGAATGTCGGAAAGTTTTCAACCTTCTAGTTGACGACCAGGAAAATAAAAAAATGTTGATTGGTTAATTCTAATTCCTTTATTACAATGTTTTGCTTGGAACTTATCTCTTGAACATGTTTGTAGGTACAAAGTTATGAAGAAAACATATGTTCATATTAGGGTTTATCCTAAACTGCTCGTATAATGTGTGTTTAGGTCAATGAAACATTGAATTATGGGTTTAAGACCCTAGGTTTACGTTCATTCATGTGTATTTAAGTTAGGAGTATTAATTCTTGGTTAATGTTAGGGTTTAACTAGGTTTTCAATTGATTTCCAAAGGGTTTCAATGGGTTTTTGATGGGTTTCAAGTAGGTTTTCAAGGGTTTTAGTGAGTTTTAAGGATTAAAATAATAGATATTTAATTAAATTAATATATTATATAAACATTGCTTTCTTAAAAATTAAAATATGATTTAAATAATTAATTTAATCATGTGTGTGAATTTAAATTCTAAGGAATTTAGTTAGTTAAAACCCTAAACTAAGCTTAAATTAAATGAATAATTTAATTACGAAAATTAGGCTAATTAAATAAAAATGATAAATTAAATGGATAATTAATTAGTGGTGTGTGTGTGAATGAATTTAAAGAATGGTTCATAAAAGATGAGGAATTAAAGTGTGAAAAGAGTGGATCATAAAAGTTCTGCACTTAAAGTGAATAAAGTTGGTTAAGAGAAAGTAATGGTGAGATTTAGTGAAGACGAAAAGAGAGGAGTAGAAAAGTTGTGCGGTTAAAGTAGTTAAAGTTAAATGAAAAGAGTGGTGAAAGTTAATGGGTAAAAGTGTGGCTGAGGAATGAAAGCAAAACCTAAAGGAGTGGTAAGCTCATGACGTATATATGAATTTATATGTGTGAAGAGCTCTGTTATTTCCTAATGTTTCTTGCAGGTACTTCTTTCTTTCCTTTTCTTGCTCCTTATGTATGCATAGGAGAGAGTTTTATTTTCCCCTTGTTTTTTCTTTGATTTCTTCTTTTAATTATATATGTACCCCCCTTTTTGATGCACAACAGAGTAACTAACGAAGCGAGCACTAGCAAACCACATAAAAAACAAGTGCATTCATGCACTGCTCATCCATGGATAAAGTTTCTACCACAATTGCACCTCATTCCTCCTCTCTGCCTTTGTTACCTCTTTCCTTGGCGCTCGTGTTGTACTGCTCCATGACCTGATCTCAGAGATAGCCTGCACACCTTCTTCCCTCCTCCAAAATAGTAGATCCCCTAGGGACAGATACCTGAATGATTCTACATCTCCCTTGCAAAATCTCCTGAAATGAATGAGCTACTCTACCAACAAAAGTATGTTGGTACAAAAAAACAACAATATGTACAGTTAACACACCCTAAGAGAAGTTTATAGGTAAAAAGCCAAACTTATGACATATTAAACTTATGTACATGTTTGAGATGAGTTGGGGATGAAGATCGATCCAAAAGCAAAAGAAATGTATGTTCCCTGGGTACTCCCTTGTGCAAAAGGGGTATAAATGTTATAGCCAACTCACATAACAAGTGAAGGTAAGTCCAGATGTGGTGTTTGATGAAATTTCAAGCTTCTATGCAGATGCTACAGGATTTATTCTTGACTCAAATGACAAAGGAAATGTTGAAAAATCAATTGCAAAATCTCAAGTTCACAGTGGACCTACTGCATCACCAAGCAATAGTTCCAATTCAAATCCATGGAGTGGAAGATTGCATGGAAATTTTAGTCAAGAAAATTCATCAACTACATGGAAGAATGGTAGAGAAGAACTTTCTACTAGTAATAAAACATCCACAGGTTTTGAAGACATTGATGGAGATTCAAGCGGTTTAGAAAAGAGCCTTGATGAGGAACTTGGATTACCATCTATGAAGAATCTAGGAGTAAGAAAGGCACATGCAGATGATACAAGGAGAAGTGACCCAAGACCAAGAAGATATGTGAGGATGTGGAAATCACTGCAATGATCGACATATGATAGTTACATGGCTAGTAATTGTGCCTACATGACCAAGGTAATACAAGATGCTAAACCTCCTTGTTTTGAAGATGCAATTGGAAATGCAAATTGGGAGAAAGATATGGATGAGGAGATGGCTAAACTATATGGAAATGAAACATGGACCCTAATTCCATTGCCACAAGCAAACAAACCCATAGGCTTCAAGTGGGTTTACAAGTTAAGGGACAATTCTGATGGTAGCATAAGCAAGTATAAACCATAATTGGTAGCAAAAGGATAAGGATTTACATATGGAATTGATTATGAGAAAATGTTCAACCCTATAGCTGAAATGTCTACTGTCAGAGCACTTGTTGCATTAGCTACAACAAAAAAATGGACTTTGCAACAGATGGATGTGAAGAACGCTTTCTTTCATGGTGAGTTGCAGGAAAAAGTATACATAGGCAAGTGCAAGGATATGTAGGATTCAAAGCACCCACCATATGCTTGCAGGTTGCAAAAGGCTTTGTATGGGCTTAAACAAGTCACCCCCTATACTTGGCATGCAAACATTTTTTATTACTTAACCACCATTGGATTTTCTATGTGTGATGTAGATCATTCATTACATGCAAGGAAGGGTGATGATAGCATTGGGATTGTGGCTACTATGTTGAGGACCGAAAACTGTAGGTGCTGATAATGAAGAAAGCATTAAAGAGGTAAAGCAACTCGTTATCAAGGAATTTTACATGAAAGATCGTGGTGTGTTGTGATATTTCTTGGCGATTGAGTTTATATATACAAAAACAACTATATGGATGTTGCAAAGGCAATATGCCTTGAGTATGATGCAAAAGTATGGTATGGCTGCTTTTAAGCCAATTTCTATGCCATTAGATCAGAATTTGAAGTTGGATACTACATCAGGTGAACCATTGGAAAATGCTACTATGTTTAGGAAAATTGTGTGAAGTTCGATATATCTCACAATTACAAGGCCTAATATAAGCTACATTGTTGGACTTCAAAGTCAATTTATGCACGTTCCCAGGAAACATAGATGCTTTGAGACACACTCTATGATATGAGTGCTACGTTGGATCATAAGTGGTCTTTAGGGAACTGTATTGAAACTTTTAAGCATTAACCTACTTGAGGTATTTGAGGAACGTTTCTCTTAATACACAACAAAATTAATGGAAAGAAAGTAACTCTATACTCTTATACACTTAAGTTGTTTCTACATGTTATATGAGAGAGGAGGGAATAATATATACTTGTGTCTCTATGACATACACAAAAGTAATCAATGCAGAGTGAGATAAGTAATAGTTGTACTTCATGTATTGTGATGCGATGAAGAAAGTTTGGGCATTTAATGTGTGTGTGTGTGTGAGAGAGAGAGAGAGGTGATGGGAAAGATGTGCGTTCGATGTGTAGTGACATTAAAGAGGGAAAAATTTTTGATTCTATATTATGTTCCATTTTTTAGCTTGATTATATTTTTTAATTTATTTTCATTAATTACATACCTTCTGAGTAAAAAGAACAATAAAAAAGAATTATAGAAATATAAATAAATTACATAATTACAAAATTAGATAAGCTAAAAATTTTTAATTAAACAAAAAATAGGGAAAAATACAAATAGAAATGTGTAAATAAATGTGTTTATAGATAAAGGAAATCAAAATAAAACTAGAAATCAAAGTAAAATTAATCAAATAAAATTATAGTGTTTCAAGTGGGGATCACGACCGCCAAATATATATGCTTTATTTTACTCAAACTGGGCACGTTGCTATGAAACTTGTTTGTCCACAAATGGTTTTTGGTTCATGTCTGGTAACTTGTGCTTATCTCATTTGAGGAAGAAGCAACCTTTTGTTGCCACTTCTAGCTGTGAGGCTAAGTAAAGGCCAACTTTCATAGTGACTCTTGAGTTGGTGTGTTTGAGAGGCATTTTGGTTGATTTGCATATTACTTGGTCTTTTGCACCACCATCCTCACTAAAAGACATAGAACATCGGCAGTTGTGAGGAGCCTTGTGTTCCATGCTCACAAAAAAGAACATTGAGGTGCACTATCATTATGTCGTGGAGAGGCTCTCTATTGGAGAGGTACGTTTGGCCAATAGTTCACGCAGGTTAATAATGCAAAACGTTTCAGAATGGCTTTGCCTAGGGAGACGTTTGAGGTTTGTTGCCTTAATACATGGGTGCGATGTAAAGTGGAACAACTTGGACATCTAGCTACATGGAGGCCTTGGAGATGGGTGAGAACTTGATGGAAACTTCCTACTCTAATATAAGGAATGATGGCGGCTCTTGAAAGGGTCATGGGGTTGATAAATAAGATAGAGAGGAGAAGTAAGAAGCACCCTTAGCTAGTAGTCCTAGAAAAGCTTCTTTGAGTTTAGGAAGTGTTAACAACTATTGTAGAGAGTTGGAAAGATCCCAAAGCAGTTACAATCCTCATCGTCGCTCTACTCCCTTATATGGTGGCAAAAAATGAAGTAGATCTGAAAGAAGGAGCAACATACATTCTTGCATTTTTAAGAGTTAAGTACAATATAATGTTGAAATCTTTGCAGGTACTCAAGAAGAGATATTCAAAGTTGATTCCAAAGACCCTAAACTAGTGAGGGAGAATTTGGCTTGTGTAACTCTCAACAAGACTCCCTGCAATAAGAGAAACTCTCCTCTTTGAATGTCAAGGCCAGTTGCTCAGACTTAAAAGTTAATGCTAATTCTTGGGATTAGATTCTATCACATTGAAAAAGGAAAGGGCAAAGTGGATTGAGACTCTAGACCTATGGTTCGATGTGGTGTGATCTATGTGCATTGAGGGAATATTGAAAATCATGGAGATCCAAAGTGGACACCACCTATTTTTGGACTTGTTTATGCCTCAACAAAGAGAAAATTCATCGATGTCTCTAACACCTCATCTCTTGCCTAACCAAGGCCCACAATCCATCACCAAATCTTGATTCAATTATCAAAGAAATCCCAATTCTCATTGCAACGGGGCATGCACATGGCATAATTCAACATTGTTCAATAGACATTCTCCCAATGAATGGCCTTAAGTGTATTACAAGTGGCGAGGGAACTTCTATCAAGTGAAGGACTCATTGACATGGGACTCTTCATGAAAGAAACCTCATACTAAAGATCTCCCTTTCATGCACACATTTTGCCTACCTTAATAGAACCTGTAGCATAGTTTTTCCTTTCTTGATGAGGACATCAAGGTTGTAAAAAAAAAGGGGGGGGGGGGGTGGATGTTCAGGAATTGGAAAAACGATGAAGAACTCACCTATGACGTGAATTATACCAACTACCTACCTGCCACGCTCTTCCCAACCATAAATAATCCTTTCCCTAGGCACATCTAGAGTCCTCTCTAAGGTCCAATCACTCCTCATATGGCCACTCTAAGGAGATGGAAAAAACTCAAAGACTTGTGCTAGAGCCTTGGCTCCCCTAAGCTCTAGTCCTTAGGTGTTGGTGCATTTTACCCAAGCCTACATGCTTGATATGCTTGATATTATCCTCATTTGTAAGTCACATGTGTATTCATGTGAACACCTCTTCTAAAAGAGTTCATTTTTATCTCTTGTATTTGAAAAAAGAAAAAAGGAAAAGGATGGCTTACCTCATGCATGATGTAAAAGCAAAGTCGTGGCTCTATCTACCTAAAACCACGATTTTTTGAGCTGAGGGAATATCTCCTAACTTTGGGGATCACTTTTAGGTGGAGCCATTCGAATTCGAATTCAAAACTCCCTCCAAGAATAGCTATAAAAAGAGCAAGAAGGAAGAGGTGATTAGCAAGCCTTGTATGTGACCACTTCATGTCATTTTGTAGAGATTGAAGATCTTACTTCATAGCTCTATCATTCTACTCCCATTGTGCAAAGATTCATTGCCAATGTGGTTGTAATCATATGGGAATCTAAACATTTGTTATTATCTACTTCTTTATTTTGTTCTCTGTTATACTCACTCAGAGAAGTAACTTCAGAAAGTCATATCTCAAGTTCTATGCAACATTTGTCCGTGTTTTAATGTGCGTTGGATAGCTGTGACCGTCTAGTTCTCGCATATCAAGTTTCATGGTCATTGAATTAATACGTTTGGAGATATCTGCATTTTACTGCTCACTGGTCTATCTCTGTAGAGCCCCGAGAATGGTGGGCATGTTCCAGAAATTGATGAATCTTGTTCTCAGTGCTGAGTCCATCATTTGAAGTGTTGTAACTTGGATTGGAAAGCTTGCTAAGTCTATTTTCTATGCCCAAAAGGAATGTATCTAATTCTTACCAAGTTGAGAGCACTATCTATTTGTCCCAACAGGTGTATGTCCAAAAATAGCAAGTTTTGGGAGCTAGTCATCTTGCAACTTGTCTGTCTTCACTTAAACTTTTGGGATACATGTTCCAAAGTACTTGGCTGATATTTTGGTGGATTTAGGAAGCTCAAAGGGTCTACTAATCAACTCTGAAGTCGCAGTTGGCTGGTGTGAAGCTGGTTGTAGCAGCACCTACTCATCTTTGGATTGCATCCACCATCTCTCTTCACAGTGGTATCAGAGCATAGTCAAGCAACATGGAAGATGGATTTCCATCAACAACTGACAAATTGGATCGAAACAACTACCCGGCATGGTCTCTAAGGATGGAGGATTACCTTGAAGGGAGGAATATATATGGATTCATATCCGAAGATGAAGCAATGCCAACCATGAGGAACAAAGGGCAACCATCACATGAAGAAGTGGAAGGACTTTCAAATTGGTGTTCGAAGGATGCACTTGCAAGGTCCTATATTCTAAACTCAATCTTTGATTTTCTTTTACCTCATGTCAAGGGATGCAAGACATCAAGAGAGACCTGGAATGCACTTTCTTCTTTCTTCTCTTCCAACACTCGAGCAAGGAAGAACCAATTGTGGATGGAGTTCACAACAATGAAGAAAAGCCCGAAGCAAAATGTGACTGATTATGTCACAAAGATGGAGATTTCCGACCAAGTTGGAAGCATTGGAGAGGTAATTGAAGAGGAGCAAATCATTAGACAAATCATAAATGGAATCAAAGCAGACGAAAAGTGGGAGTCATTCACAACAGCCATGGATTTATACATGGATATGCATGTACCTGACCTGAACACACTCATGGGCCAACTCTTCACTCATGAAGAAAAGATTAGCAAAGGTGGTGAGTCCTCAAGAGGTAATCAAACTTCTGCCTTATATTTTGATAAAGCTAAGGTCAAGGACAAGTCAAAGAATAGGAAGAATGAAGATGAAGGTAGCTCTTTCCAAACAAACTTTGCAGCTAGAGGAAGAGCTAGAGGAAGAGGCAGAAGTGGAAAGCAAGGCAGGGGGAGATTCCAATCATCTCAACCTTGCAACATATGTGGATTATCTAACCATACTACTGAAGAATGTTTCAGGAATCCAAGGAACTCAAGAGGAAGAGGATTCAATAGAGGTGTCTATGGATCAAATAGAGGCAGGTACAATGGAGGCTACAACAACAACTACTACAACAACAATTACAACAACAATAACTATCAAAGTGGCCATAGAGGAAGAAGAGATTACAATAACTATGGAGAGGCCAAAGTCAAGAAGATTCATTATTGATTATGAATCTATTAGTGAAGAAGGGTAAGGATGATGATCACATATTTTACATTGATTCGGGATGCTCAAACCATGTAGCAGGAAATGTGGCTTTACTTTCTGATTTGGAAGATCCTCATAACAAGCATGAAGTGCAGACAGGAGATGAACCAAAGCACTCAGTGGAGAAGATAGGTAATGTGAAGACATCAGATGGGAATATGAACCTCTTAAGCAAAGTCTTGTATGTCCCTACAATTACCAAAAATTTAATAAGTGTTGGACAGATTGTTGAAAAATGATTGCAGGTTAGATTCAACCGATTTGGAGCATATGTTGAGGACCCAAGGCAAGGCTTTAGAAGGATTGCCAAAGGAGAAAGGACAGGAAGGCTTTTCACTTTTAAAGTAGAAGATACAAAGAACATAGCTTTGTTTAGCTATGGATCTCAAACTCTTACAGAGTTGGAGATATGGCACAAAAGGCTTGCTCACATTGATGAGAGGACACTCAAACAAATTTGCAGGGACCAAAGTGTACTTGGTTTTCCTAATATCACAAGGCAACACATGATTTATAAGTGTGAAGCTTGTCAACTTGACAAGGCTCATAGAGAACCTTTCAATAAGAAAGGATATATGTATCAAAATCCTTTGGATCTAGTGCACACGAACGTGTGGGGTCCAAGTAAGGAGCCATCTATATCAGGCTCAAGATATTATGTGTCTTTCATAGATGATTGTAGCAGGTGGACCATTCTTTTTTCATGAAGCACAAGGTGAAGTGTTTAATTGCTTTAAGAAGTATATTGCTCTTGTTGAAAACCAAATAGGTAGGACTTTGAAAAGACTCAGATCAGATGGTGGGGGAGAATACTTCTCTTCTGAATTTGATGCCTTCTTGCATGAAAGAGGCATTAAAAGTGAAGTCACTACAAGGTATACACCCGAACTCAATAGTGTAGCAGAGAGGAGAAACAGAGCTATTGTTGAAGCTTCAAGGTCCATGCTCAACAAAAAGGGATTGCCAAACTTCCTATGGGCAGAGGCTGTGTCTACAGCCACATATCTCATAAATAGACTTCCATCTAAGTCACTAGATGGAACCACTCCATATGAAGTGTGGAATGGAAGAAGACCTAGTCTAGAGCATTGTAAAATCTTTGGATGCTTAGCCTATGCTCACATTCCTTCTCAATTAAGAGGGAAATTGGATCCCAAGGTAGAGAAGTGTGTATTCATTGGTTATGTTCAAAACCAAAAAGGATATAGATTGTACAATCCAACCAATAAAGGATTTTTTGTGAGTAGAGATGTAGTTTTTTATGAAAACAAATCATGGTTTGATGATGACAGGAAAGTGAAGCTGCCATATGACTTGGATGAAGATTTTCCATCACTTCAACCAAAGGAGCCAAAGCAGATTGAAGGAAGTGATTCGGAGATTGACCTAGAAGACTTGGAAAGATTAAAGCTATGGAAGAACAAAGGTAAAGCAAAGATGAGGATGCTACATATGAACCCGAGAGCTCACATCAACCCCTTAGAAGGTCTTCAAGGAAGAAGAAGAAACCAGAGAGGTTTGGTTATGATACTTCTTTGGTCACCAAGCACTCAATCTACATTGCAAAGGATTCAACCAATGAAGAGCCTACCACATTCAAATAAGCACAAAGCAAGAAAGCTTGGAGAGATGCAATGGATGAAGAAATGGAAGCCCTGAAGGAAAACGAAACTTGGGAGCTTGTACCTAACAAGCCATCTATGAAGGTAATTGGATCTCGATGGATGTATAAAATCAAGAGGAATCCAGATGGAAGTATAAATAGACACAAATCAAGGTTAGTTGCTAAAGGTTTTGCTCAAACCCATGGTATTGATTATGAGGAGACTTTCTCTCCTGTTGCAAAAATGCCTACAATTAGGGTTCTCATTAGTCTTGCTGCATCTAGAAATTGGAATCTCTATCAACTTGATGTAAAGAATGTTTTCTTGAATGGATGGATTTCTAAGGAAGTGTATATGGCACAACCTCCTGGATATGAGGATGCACATCATCCTAACTATGTATGCAAACAAAAGAAAGCTTTGTATGGATTGAAGCAAGCTCCAAGAGCTTGGAATTTCAAATTGGTGACTTATTTGCAGGACCAAGGATTCAAAGCTAGCAAGGTGGATACCTCTTTGTTCATAAAGAGGAATGGATCTGAAGTGATCTATTTATGTGTGTATGTTGATGATATTATATCACAAGCAATGATCTTGAAGGAATCAAACAGGTAAAGACTCAAATGAAGGAGGAGTTCAAAATAAGTGAACTCGGACCACTCACTTATTTTCTTGGATTGGAGTTAATCTACACAGATTCAGGTATATACATCACACAAAGGAAGTATGTCCATGACATGCTCGTCAAGTTCAAGATGGAAAATACCAAGTGTGCAGGTACACCTACGGAGCAGAATCATAAGCTTAGTGCTTATGAAGGAGAGCCAATTGAAGACATCGCAAGCTATCAAAGCTTGGTTGGAAGTTTGAATTATGCAACTCTCACAAGGGTGGATATATGTTATAGTGTTAGCATATTGAGTCAGTTTATGCATAAGCAGAGAAGACCACATATGGAAGCGGCCAAGAGAGTCCTCAAGTACCTAAAGGGGACCATGAATGAAGGTTTGTTTTATTCATTTACTTCAGATATTGAGCTAAAGGTCTACTCAGATGTAGATTGGGCCGGATCTAGAGATGATAGAAGAAGCACATCCGGGTATATATCATTTGTAGGTTCAAAAATCATTTCTTGGTCATCCAAGAAGCAACCAACCGTGGCATTATCTTCTACCAAAGCCGAACATAGAGGTTTGGCTAATGCAACTCAAGAAATCATGTGGTCGAAGTCTTTGCACACGAATCTTGGACTTCATTCTTCAACACCTCACATTTTTGGTGACAACACAAGCTCACTACATCTAGTAGCTAATCCAGTATACCATGCTAGAACCAAGCATATTGAAGTCCACTACCATTATATAAGGGAGAAGCTAATGAGCAAGGATATTCAAATATCCTATGTCTCTACAGATATGCAATGTCCAGACATGTTGACTAAAGCTCTTGATGGTACAAAGTTAAGTAGATTCAAGTTGATGATTGGCTTGTAGGAAATCAAGGACAATTGAAGACTTATTTGGAGGCCAAGCATGTTAGGATTGAGGGGGAGCTGTTGGTGCATTTTACCCAAGCCTACATGCTTGATATGCTTGACATTATCCTCATTTGTAAGTCACATGTGTAGTCATGTGAACACCTCTTGTAAAAGAGTTCATTTTTATCTCTTGTATTTGAAAAAAGAAAAAAGGAAAAGGATGGCTTACCTCATGCATGATGTAAAAGCAAAGTCGTGGCTCTATCTACCTAAAACCTTGAATTTTTGAGCTGAGGGAATATCTCCTGACTTTGGGGATCACTTTTAGGTGGAGCCATTTGAATTCAAATTCAAAACTCCCTCCAAGAATAGCTGTAAAAAGAGCAAGAAGGAAGAGGCGATTAGCAAGCCTTGTACGTGACCACTTCATGTCATTTTGTAGAGATTGAAGAGCTTACTCCATAGCTCTATCATTCTACTCCCATTGTGCAAAGATTCATTGCCAATGTGGTTGTAATCATATGTGAATCTATACATTTTTTATTATCTACTTCTCTGTTTTGTTCTCTGTTATACTCACTTAGAGTAGTAACGTCAGAAAGTCATATCTCGAGTTCCACTCAACTTTTTTCAGTGTTTTAACGTGCATTTGATAGCTCTGACCGTCTAGGTGCTGTGTATGAAGTTTCATTGTCATTGGATTAATAAGTTTGGAGATATCTGCATTTTACTGCTCACTAGTCTATCTCTGCAGAGCCCCGAGAATGGTGGGCATGTTCCAGAAATTGATGAATCTTGTTCTCAGTGCTCAGTCCATCATTTGAAGTGTTGTAACTTGGATTGGAAAGCTTGCTAAGTCTATTTGCTATGCACAAAAGGAATTTATCTAATTCTTACTAGGTTGAGAGCATTGTTCATTTTTTCCAGGAGGTGTATGTCCAAAAATAGCAAGTTTTGGGAGCTAGTCATCTTGCAACTTGTCTGTCTTCACTTAAACTTTGGGGATACATGTTCCAAAGTACTTGGCTGATATTTTGGTGGATTTAGGAAGCTCAAAGGGTCTACTAATCAAATCTGAAGTCTCAGTTGGCTGGTGTGGAGCTGGTTGTAGCAGCACCTACTCATCTTTTGATTGCATCCAACATCTCTCTTCACATTAGGCCCTCGACCAAATGTAGGTAGGCCAATGGTAGAACATGAAGGTCTAAATAAATCTAACACTCTCTCCCCCTTCTTAGCTCATTGTCCTTAGTGATGAAAAAAGGAAAGTTTTTGCAAATTACATCTTCTGATTCAGTTGGTCCATGCTACTGAACACTCTGGTATGGAGCCATTCCATAACTTCTCCTCCCTCTTATCAAGGACTCAAAATTGAAAATCTAGTTGAGATGATCTATTTTCTAAAGCAACTAAACCATCTACACAATTCTCATATTCCAAAACGTATGTTCTCAAATTGTTAACATGAAAAACTAGGTGAACTTTGCAATCATGTGCCAATTGTAATTTTTATGCCACATCATTAATCTTCTTGATTACTGTCCAAGATCCACAAATTTAGGGTATAACTTGGGTTTCTGACTCACTTTCAGTGATATATGAAGTGGAACCCATAAAAACACACAATTTCCCTCTTGCAATGTTTGTGGTTTGTGATGTGAATCTACAAATGCTTTCATCATCTCAATAACTTGTAGTAGATTGAACTGAGCTATTTTCAAGCTAGCTTGCATTTTCGTTAGAATCTGGGAAGTACTCAAAGATTTCTTGGGAAACCCAATGGTAGTTGGACTAAGGGGAATAAATTCATAAATAACATGAAAAGGTGTCAGCTTAGTAGTTTTGTGCTTCCAACTATTATAAGAAAACTCAATTAATGGGATGAAACTATCCCAATTTGTATGTTTCTCTAAAAGATATGCTCATAGCATATCTATTAGTATCTGGTTAGCTATTTCAATCTCACCATCTATCCATGGATGCTCTCCACTACTCATCTTGAGTTGAACTTGAAGCTTATTGAACACTAGTTTTTGAAAATGTCTTCTAAACCTAGGATCCCTATCTAAATCTATGTATTTAGGTACACCATTTACTCTAAAAATATTTTGAAAAAAACTTCTCCAACTTGTGGAGGCTCCATTGAATCCTTTGTAGAAATAAAGTCTGCCATTTTGTTAGA
The DNA here is from genome assembly GCA_020310875.1 of Ceratopteris richardii. Lineage (NCBI taxonomy): Eukaryota > Viridiplantae > Streptophyta > Polypodiopsida > Polypodiales > Pteridaceae > Ceratopteris > Ceratopteris richardii. Next base: position 94,906,759 of record CM035410.1, read on the forward strand.
ACAATCGACCACAACAAGAATATAATTCTTTTGTTGTGATGTCCTAGGTAAAACCATATGGAGTCCATGGAAATACTATCCCATCAATATGGTGGTATTTCCAATGGTTGTAGTAGACCTAGAGGATTACTCCTCTCTAATTTATTCACTTGACATTTAAAACAATAAGTTACATAATTGTTTATATCTCAGACCATCTTTAGCCACCAAAAAGAGTGTCAAATCAATTGCAATTTTTTTCTCAATACGAGGATGTCCTGCACAACCTACATCATGGTTCACAAAAATAACTTCTTTTCTAAAGTTCCCTTCTTGGGAACTAGGCACACAAATCTTTCCTCTTCTTTTAAGAAAACCTTGTTACACTTGAAAATTAGAAATTGCCATATCTTCATTATTTTTTGACAACTTTTTCATTATAGACTGATAATAATCATTTTCAATCTTTGAATCTTTCATCTCGTGGATTAAATCACTATCTAGAACTATGAAGTTAATCTGATGTGAAATACGAGATAATGCATCTCCATTTGTGTTCATTTTTCCTTTTCTATATAGAATTTCCATATGAAATTCTTGCATCAACTCTACCCATCTAGTGTATCTCCATCAAAGATTATGCTCAAAATAGAAATACTTCAATGTGTGATGATGTGTGTATACTTTAAAAGTTGTGTTATACACCTAGTGTCTCCAAATCTTCAAAGCATGAACTATCACATATAGTTTCTGTTCATGGACAAGCTAGTTTCTCTAATCTAAAGAAAGTTTCTTACTTTCAAAATCTATTGGTCTATCATTTTGAATTAGAAGTGCACCCACTATGATGGCACTAGCATCAGTTTCTATTTCAAAAGGTTTTTGTGGATGTACCACTAATAAAATTGGGTTGAGGATCACATAAACTTTTCGAGGATCCATTCTAATTTCATTTAAGTACTCAAACTTAGATCAACATAGCTATGTCTGTTTTTGCTTGACGTATGTAACATTTGATTAAACTTTACACAAGTGACATTCATGTTCTTTCAAACTCTTAATGTAAACCAACATATCATCTACAAAATCAACGACAAATTGACCAATAAAAGGACAGAATATATCATTTATGAGCATCATAAAAGTAGTTGGACTGTTGGTTAAACGAAAAGGCATTACAAGATACTCATAATGACCAAATCTAGTGTGAAAAGTTGTTTTATATACATCATCACCCTCAACTCTTATTTGATGATGACCACTTTTTGAGTCTATTTTCCTATATACAGTAACACCTCCTAGTGCATCCAAAATATTGTCGATGTGAGGCATTGGATATTTGTGCTTTATTGTAACTTTATTTAGATTTTTATAGTGTATAAACGTCTTGAAGGATCCATCCTTTTTGAGAACCAAAAGCAATGGGGCTACAAAAGGTAAATAGCTCGATCTGATGACTCCTTTTTTTAGATACTCTTTGCTCGAATTCCGTACTTCTACCTTCTCTTCCAAACTCATTCAATATAGTTGTATGGCCGGTGGATGAGCTCCTCATACTAGTTCAATCCTATCCTCTAGTTTTTTGCGAGGCAGAAGACTTGAAGGCAATTATGAAACAAGCAAGTGATGAAATTAAGTTTTCATTCTAGAGGCTAGTTGAGCTTCCAAACTGATTTGAGCTTGTAAAGATTATAATTCTTTATGTTCAAAATAAAGGAGATAAAGATACTTAGACACTACTTTTCCCATCATAGAGGTAAGATATCATTCTGTAGATTTGAACATCATGCTCTCCACAGATGGTGATTCAATGACCATTATGATTAAACTAATATATATGAGTCTCAAAATCCAACTCAACACACGTACTTGAAATTCACAAATTCGAATAGAAATAGAGAGACACTTTTATTCATTTTTAACAGTGTTAGAGACTACCACTACCTAGAAGTTTATAAATTCTAGAGAGATAATAAAATCAAGGAATTTTCTTATAGTCAACTAAATGTAGAGCACTAAACAAGGTAGTGAAGCCATGATTCACAGAAACTTCACACAGGAACTTTTATTCTCTTATGCATGCCCTACCTTTCTCTCATACACAATTTTTCTTAATTCTTTTATCTTCATATTCAATTTTCATGGATAAAATGGCATTATTATTCATTCTAAGCATTATCCTAACAATGTAGTTTTGAAAGTTCAAACTAAATTATTTCACTATCGAAAGGCCTATTACAATTCTTCTCCCCTTTAGGGAACTCAGCCCTCAAAGTTTAAAAGAAGAATAATGCACTATAAAATCATCTAAGTTCACCCAAGTCGAATATTCTACTAGATATGTGTGCAATTTCACAAGAATCTCTACTATAGATCTATTTCTAAGTAATCTTTCCCTCCTATCTAATACTATTTCAAGTTGAAGCTCAAAAGAGACATCATCTTTTAGCTTATAGTTGTCCTTAAAAACATGAGAAAAATTAGGTACATATCATTTATGTAGGCTAACATGAAATACAAGATGCACATTTAATTATTCAGGTAATTCCAACAAATAAACAAGAGGTCCAATCGTTTTCAAAAATTTAAAGGGGCGTGCATATGGAGGAGAAGGTCTATGATCCTTTTTTAGCAACAAGTTAGATCGATGAGGATTGGATTTAAGAAATACCATGTCGACTCTTTTAAATTCAAATGGTCTTCTCTTCAAATCATAGAATTCCTTTTATCTTTTTTTAGCTTCTTTTATGTGTTGCTTAATTTTTCCAAGTTCTTCATCCATCTTCTCAAGCATTTCTTTAGACAGCTCTACTTTATTTGGAAAACCCAAAAACAAAGGTGGAGTGAAACAATCATAACCATACATAGCCTCAAACATAGTCATTTTTATAGATGCTTGCTATGGATAATTGTATGAAAACTTGAATAAGGGAAAATATTCACTCCATTTATCCTGGTTTTCCTTCACATACATACGTAGCATATCTTCAAGTACTTGATTAACCCTCTCGCTTTCCCCATCAGTTTGTCAATGGAAAGTTCTACTTATATGAAGTTAAGTTCCAATTGATTCAAATGTTGCTCTCCAAAAGTTTGATGCAAACCTAGATTCTCTATCAAAATTTATTCTTTTTAGGCATTCCATTCAATTGAAAAATTTCTTTTACAATAGTCTTGCAACATTCAAGGCAATATCAATCTTTTTCATATGGAATAAATATGCCATCTTGGTAAGTCAATCAACTACCACAAATATTGTATAGATGGACTTCCACTTCTGATTTGGAACATCCAATGGTTGAAGCATTGCATGATTCATCTTAAACCCAAACTTCACCTTTTGGCATTTTAAACATTCACTAACATATTTTCTAATATCCAACTTTATACATGGCTAGAAGTAGGAATGTTTCATTTTAACAAATGGTCCTTGAATAACCTAGATGTGCAGAAAAAGGTGCATCATGATAATCATGCAATATTTTAACTTTCAATGGAGACTCATGAGATATGCATAACCAATTTCTACAATACAAATATAAATTCTGCAAATAAAATTTGTCTTGATACATTGATCCCCTATTTGCATGTAAGAAATTCAAGATAGGTGCATAAAAAGAGTCTTGTTTTAGTTCTTCTTGAATTTGATTTAGGAAATAAAAATTTATTATAGAAAGGAGATTACATAAAGGTCTCCGTTTCAATGCATTAGTGGCCTTATTTTTCTATTTGCCAAATACTTAATGTCAAAATGATACTCGCTCAATAATTCAATCGAGCACTTTTGTCTATTGTTAATCAATGTTTGTGTGAAGATGTAGTTTAGACTCAGATGGTCTGTTTTCAATTCAAACTTAACTCCTAATAGTAAATGTCTCCAATGTTTAAACACATGTACAAAAACAAGCATTTCTAGATCATGGGTAGGATAATTAAGTTCATGTTTTCTTAATTCCTTGGATTCATATGCAACCGCTCTGCCATCGTGTGGAAGAACACATCCTATTTTATTAAAACTTGCATCACATGCAACCACAAAAGGCTTTTCCATTTTTGGTATTTCCAAAATAAAATTTTCAAAAACTTCTTGTTTCAATGATTCAAATGATTTGTGACAGGTGTCATTCCACAAAAATCCTGCATTCTTTTTAATGAGCTCTATGAGGGGATTAGCTATCTTATAGAAGCCCTTAATATGTGCTCTTTCATATTGCACCAATCCTAGAAAACTTCGTGCATCACTTATAGTCTTAGGACCTGACCAATCAACTACCATCTTCACTTTATCCTTGTCTATATGAGTTCCCTCTTTAGATATGACTCTTCCTAGATACATAAGTTTATCATGAGGCAAGTTTGTGTCATCTTGGAGGGCACTTGAGTCTCGTTGTAATCGATTTCAGACAGTTTTATCAATAAATCTTTATTTTGGTGAAACTTGTCTCACATTCAAACATCCACTTATGGGTTGGCAAAGTTAATCCTCATTGGGAGGCTTTCGGGTTGGGGCATTGTGGGAAAATGGTGAACAACTGACATGTGACCCATCATGCGAGCACTCATGTGGCTCCATGGGACCTCGTGGAAGGTATGTTGGGGCATCTTCTAGAGACCTTGGAGTCAGCTTTGGAGGACATCGGTGGCACCTTGCAAGTGCATGTTGGGGACCCTCTTCTCCACCTCTAGGGCCTCTCCACCCCCTCTCCTTAGTACCTCTTACCCTCTTCAGGCATGGAAGTCAATATTTCCATCCACACACCTTTGTGGTATGGTTACTTTACCTTGAAGTGCCAAATTGTGCACAACTATGAGGGGGACCTTCTTAATCATTCAAGCCAAGTGACTGTGAAGAGAGATGGTGGATGCAATCCAAAGATGAGTAGCAAATGAGGATAATATCAAGCATATCAAGCATGTAGGCTTGGGTAAAATGCACCAACAGCTCCCCCTCAAGCCTAACATGCTTGGACTTCAAATAAGTCTTCAATTGTCCTTGATTTCCTGCAAGCCAATCATCAACTTGAATCTACTTAACTTTGTACCATCAAGAGCTTTAGTTAACATGTCTGCACATTGCATATTTGTAGAGACATAGGATAGTTGAATATCCTTGCTCATTAGCTTCTCCCTTACATAATGGTAGTGGACTTCAATATGCGGGGTTCTAGCATGGTATACCGGATTAGCTGCTAGATGTAGTGAGCTTGTGTTGTCACCAAAAATGTGAGGTGTTGAAGAATGAAGTCCAAGATCTGTGTACAAAGACTTTAACCACATGATTCTTGAGTTACATTAGCCAAACCTCTATATTCTGCTTCAGTAGAAGATAATGCCACGGTTGGTTGCTTCTTCGATGACCAAGAAATGATTTTTGAACCTGCAAATGATATATACCCTGATGTGCTTCTTCTATCATCTTTAGATCCGGCCCAATCTGCATCTGAGTAGACCTTTAGCTCAATATCTGAAGTATATGAATAGAACAAACCTTCATTCATGGTCCCCTTTAGGTACTTGAGGACTCTCTTGGCCGCTTCCATATGTGGTCTTCTCGGCTTATGCATAAACTGACTCAATATGCTAACACTATAGCATATATCCACCATTGTGAGTGTTGCATAGTTCAAACTTCCAACCAAGCTTTGATAGCTTGTGATGTCTTCAATTGGCTCTCCTTCATAAGCACTAAGCTTATGATTTTGCTCCATAGGTGTACCTGCACACTTCGTATTTTCCATCTTGAACTTGACGAGCATGTCATGGACATACTTCCTTTGTGTGATGTATATACCTGAATCTGTGTAGATCAACTCCAATCCAAGAAAATAAGTGAGTGGTCCGAGGTCACTTATTTTGAACTCCTCCTTCATTTGACTCTTTACCTGTTTGATTCCTTCAAGATCATTGCCTGTGATAATAATATCATCAACATACACACATAAATAGATCACTTTATATCCATTCCTCTTTATGAACAAAGAGGTATGTGCCTTGCTAGCTTTGAATCCTTGGTCCTGCAAATAAGTCACCAATCTGAAATTCCAAGCTCTTGGAGCTTGCTTCAATCCATACAAAGCTTTCTTTAATTTGCATACATAGTTAGGATGATGTGCATCCTCATATCCAGGAGGTTGTGCCATATACACTTCCTCAGAAATCCATCCATTCAAGAAAGCATTCTTTACATCAAGTTGATAAAGATTCCAATTTCTAGATGCAGCAAGACTAATGAGAACCCTAATTGTAGGCATTTTTGCAACAGGAGAGAAAGTCTCCTCATAATCAATACCATGGGTTTGAGCAAACCCTTTAGTAACTAACCTTGCTTTGTGTCTATTTATACTTCCATCTGGATTCCTCTTGATTTTGTATATCCATCGAGATCCGATTATCTTCATAGATGGCTTGTTAGGTACAAGCTCCCAAGTGTCATTCTCCTTCAAGGCTTCCATTTCTTCATCCATTGCATCTCTCCAAGCTTTCTTGCTTTGTGCTTCTTCGAATGTGGTAGGTTCTTCATTGGTTGAATCCTTTGCAATGTAGATTGAGTGCTTGGTGACCAAAGAAGTATCATAACCAAACCTCTCTGGTTTCTTCTTCTCCCTTGAAGACCTTCTAAGTGGTTGATGTGAGCTCTTGGGTCCATATGTAGCATCCTGCATCTTTGCTTTTCCTTTGTTCTTCCATAGCTTTAGTCTTTCCAAGTCTTCTAGGTCAATCTCCGAATCACTTTCTTCAATCTGCTTTGGCTCCTTTGGTTGAAGTGATGGAAAATCTTCATCCAAGTCATATGGCAGCTTCACTTTCCTGTCATCATCAAACCATGATTTGTTTTCATAAAAAATTACATCTCTACTCACAGAAAATCCTTTATTGGTTGGATTGTACAATCTATATCCTTTTTGGTTTTGGTCATAACCAATGAATACACACTTCTCTGCCTTGGGATCCAATTTCCCTCTTACTTGAGAAGGAATGTGAGCATAGGCTAAGCATCCAAAGATTTTACAATGCTCTAGACTAGGTCTTCTTCCATTCCACACTTCATATGGAGTGGTTCCATCTAGTGACTTAGATGGAAGTCTATTTATGAGGTATGTGGCTGTCGACACAGCCTCTGCCGATAGGTAGTTCGACAATCCCTTTTCATTTAGCATGGACCTTGCTGCTTCGACAATAGCTATGTTCCTCCTCTCTGCTACACCATTGAGTTCGGGTGTATACCTTGTAGTGACTTCCCTTTTAATGCCTCTTTCATGCAAGAAGGCATCAAATTCAGAAGAGAAGTATTCTCCTCCACCATCTGATCTGAGTCGTTTCAAAGTCCTACCTGTTTGGTTTTCAACAAGAGCAATATACTTCTTAAAGCAATTAAACACTTCATCCTTGTGCTTCATGAAAAACAGAATGGTCCACCTGCTACAATCATCTATGAAAGACACATAATATCTTGAGCCTGATATAGATGGCTCCTTACTTGGACCCCACACATCCGTGTGCACTAGATCCAAAGGATTTTGATACATATATCCTTTCTTATTGAAAGGTTGTCTATGAGCCTTGCCGAGTTGACAAGCTTCACACTTATAAATCATAGTTGCCTTGTGATATTAGGCAAACCAAGTACACTTTGGTCCCTGCATATCTGTTTGAGTGTCCTCTCACCAATGTGAGCAAGCCTTTTGTGCCATATCTCCAACTCTGTTAGAGTTTGAGATCCATAGCTAAACAAAGCTATATTCTTTGTATCTTCCACTTCAAAAGTGAAACTTAATAAGTGTTGGATAGATTGTTGAAAAAGGATTGCAGGTTAGATTCAATTGATTTGGAGCATATGTTGAAGACCCTTTGTTCAAGTCATCCAATCCTTTTTCAACCTACACGCTTTGTTTTAGTTTCTTTTCTTCATAAAACCTTGAAGCTAAAGTACGTACACTTCTTCATTAAAATCACCATCCAAAATGCATTTTATATATACAACTGATGTCCATTCCAATCAGGATGAGTTGCAAGTGCAAAAATGCTGTGAACAATGGAGTTGAAGATTCTTACAACCTGTTTTTCCTATTTTGAGCCTTCTTGCACCTCTAAAGTACAAAACATAAATACCCCATTATGGTTATAGATATATATAGAAGACAAGGGAGAAAAGTTCTTAAACAGGGGAAAATTGTCTTAATAGTCGCAATTGTGTTTGCACACATTTCTACCAAAATATATGAGAAAATCCCCTCTAGTAGTGATGCAATGAATAAGAAGTTGCCACTCATGTATAAGGAAGTACCAAGCTGTGTGGAATGAAATAAATCCACAAAAGGAACCTGAAATCTTTTCAAAAAGCTTCAAACTTCTCCCTATGTAAAGCCTTTGCGAAACTTTCCGCAACATTATTCTATATGGGCAAAAAATGCAAAGTCATCTCTTGAAGAATAAGTCTCCACCTCACATAATCATAGTGCATCTCTATGTGCCTTTTGCGAGCATCAAACACATGGTTCCTCCGAATTATCAATCACTCGGAGTGCTAGTAAAAAATGATGATGGAAAAAGATTGAGCAGCACCCAAATTAGGTAGAAGACGTCTCAATCACACACACTCAAGAATAGGTATATTAAAACCTCTCATACATTCAATCTCACAACTAGAAATTTCAGAAAAATTCTTCTTATTGTTCAACCAAGATATGCATGATCTACATTGCATGATAGAGAAACCATTAGTAGCCACATGAATGGCATAACAACTAGACCAACTTGAGTAAGAAAAAGCATATAGATGAGGTGGTAAGAATCCTCCCTTGGTATAGAACTACCCAAGTATCCCACTTCCACTAAAGTAAAAAAATATGCACTTAACTACCTACCAAAGCTCCATAGCCGGGCTATATATAAGCTTGCTCATCTAAGGGACAAAAAGGTGAACATTGCACACATTTATGCTTAAATAAATCAAGAATGGAAACACTAATTCATCTCCAACGTCAAGAAGGCTCATTCATAAACCTATCTCCATGTGAGTGGTAATATGTTTGCAATTTTAAAGGCCAAAATGTTTCAATAACATATAAATGTACTTCTTTTGACACAATATTATCCCCCTTTCACTTGTGCCCTTCAGACCATTTAAACTTACATTCAATGTATCGGACAACCTACGGAGGGACACATTTGCATGATGGTGGCTGGTGTGCAAAATGACTGATAAGAAGGCGATGGAGTGTGTCAGGTTTTCTCATGTTTCTGACGAAGATACGCTATGACAAAAGAATAAGAATGTGAAAAAATCTTCACTTCGACAAAAGCTGAAATGAATTCTGAAATTTTAGCTCACAAACCACTCTACTCGAAGAAGACGCTCCATCTGTAATAGTAAATGGTGAAGTAGAAGAACCTAGAGCTCTTCAATCTACATCTGCCACTATGTTCCAAAGTTGTTTAGCAACAAGAACATGCTTCATCATGTAAGACCACATCGGATAGTTGGTCCCATCAAGCTTATCTTCAGCTTGAAGCATGCCAAACAAGTCATTGTTGCCCGCCATTTCACAAAAGAACAAGAATGTGACAAAATCTTCACTTCGACAGCAACAAGAACATGCTTCATCATGTAAGACCACATCGGATAGTTGGTCCCATCAAGCTTATCTTCAGCTTGAAGCATGCCAAACAAGTCATTGTTGCCCGCCATTTCACAAAAGAACAAGAATGTGACAAAATCTTCACTTCGACAAAAGCTGAAATGAATTCTTAAATTTTAGCTCACAAACCGTCACTCCGATGGTGATTGTAACTACTCAAATGGATTCGAATGGGGATAAGACCCTAAGGCACTTGGTGGAAATGTTTTTTGACTGCTGAAATTCACTATTCTATGCTCCGAAGTCGACAAAGTACATTGAAACTTTATTGCACCATTTAGGTAGTGAATATTGCAAACTAATTTCCACTTCCATGGAGAAATCTTTAGTGTTTAGACTCGTGATGGTGAAAATGCATTTAATGTTGTTCTCTATCAATAAGCTATTAAACGTTGATTAATTTATGCATAATTTAGCCTCATAATCAATTTTTTATCTCCCATATAAGAGAGTTTAAACATAGACTAAGTGTGAGGCATTGGTAGGTGGTTAAGCATATCTTTTGATAATTGACTGGTAGCTAGATACTAAGGTATTTTTATTGCGATAAGAAATCCTTACCTCTAAATTTATAGGACGTTGCTAATTCAGCTAGGGATGGTTTTTATGGGATTGGTTGACTACTAGTGGTTGCTACTTCATCCGTGATAGCTCATGCATACCTTGGTTGTGTAAGAAGCATCCTCCTATGTCCACTTCTAGTGCTGAAACTTAGTATACGGAAGCTTTCATACCTGTTGTTTATTGGGTGTGCCTCATCTTGCTTTTAACTAACCTGATTCTCCAATTTCAAACTATGAGATTTTGGAAAGGATTTTTTCCAAACTTTCAAAGATATTTTATCGTTCCGTCTTTTCCTTGTTTGCTAGGAAGCCTTTAGTTTTGGTGCTCTAACTAAATAACTGAATGGTTTAATAAATCTCATCCACAAGAAAGACATCAAGAATATAATTGGAAATTTTTGTGGCATAGCACATGCTCCAAACTAGCTACAACATCTTTGCCAAGGTCATTTCCAACCCTATTGTGGGCCATCATTGCTTGTGGAATCAATGAGGATTAGGAGATTTGATCAAAGGTAGGTCCATCCTTGAAGGTACCATTCATATATCCTCTGAATACGTTCTATGTAAACTTAAAATACATACATATTCTTGTGAGTACGTTCCTAGATATCTCGTAGTTAGTGAAGAGCATCGCGACTCTATGAATTCAAATACATAAGTGTGCGCTAGAGGTTCTATTAAGGTAGACGAAATGGGGAAAGGTAACAATACAAAGCCTTTGGCAAGAAAATGTGTGCGTGAATGGGAGATCTTTAGTATGAGTGACTCTTTCGCGAAGAGTCCCATGTCGAGGAGTCCTTTACTGGATAGAAGCACACTCGCCACTTCTAATACACTTCAAGCCATTCATTGGGAGAATATCTATTGAACGATATTGAAATAGGCTATGGACGTGCCCCATTGCAAGGAGAATTGGGATTTCTTTGATAATCAAATTGAGGTTTGGCTAGGGATTGTGGGCCTTGGTTAGGCAAGAGACAAAACTTTCCAAACATCCATAAAATTTTGTTTCCTTGAGGCATAGCCAAGTCCAAGACAGATGGTGTCTAGTTTGGATCTTCTTCATCTTCCATTTTCCCCAATGCGCAGAAGTCACACCACATCGAACCACAAGTTTAGAGTTTGAATCCACTTTGCCTTTGCCTTTTTTCATGTGATACATGTACTAATAGCCCAAGAACTAGCATTATCTTTTCAGTGTGAGCCACTAGTCTTGGCATTCAAAGAGGAGAGTTTTTCATATTGTCGGGAGTCTTGTTGAGAGTTATGTGAGCCTACTTGGTCCTCGCTTGTTCAAGGTCTTCATAATCATCTTTGAAGATCTCGTCTTGAGTGCCTACAAAGATTTCATCATAAGATTGTACTTGAGTCCTAAAGATGCAAGATTGTACATTGTTCCTTCACCATTGAAGATGGAAACCACACCTAAAGGAAGTGAAAGAAGGTCCACCTCCTTTACTTATCAATCCGTGGAGATGTGAGGACCAGTATGAAGACCATGAGCATGTGGAGGCACAAATGTGTGAGTGAGAAGCACACTAGCATGCACACACATACACACACATGCACACAAGGCAAGATCAAAGAGAGGAACAATGGAAAGCTTCGATTACAAAAGAGTTCTCTTACAAAAGCTTAAGTCTACAACAAGCTAACCCCAAAAATGAGCTCTCTAGCTCTTTTTATAGTTTTTGGACTAGTTTTGCCCTGTCCACACCTAGTGTCTGGCCTAGTTAAAAATTAGGTTACAGGGCTTATTTGAGGGTTCAAACGGAGTCTAAAAATTATGAAAATTGGTAGGATGATACTTATAGTACTCCTCAAGCTCAAGGACTCCTTGGCTTGAACAAAATGAAGTTACGAAAATGTGAAATGATATTTACAATGGTTTTTTGTGATGAAAATTGATATTTTTATAGGAGTTTCTTCTGAAAATTTGACATATACTTCTTGGAGCTCCCTATATGCTCCTCTTCTTGTGCGTCCACCTCTTTGATGAGCTTCTGTGCTTGTGCTTGAACTTGAGTTCCAACAACCACATTATCTTGTGTAGGCACGTATACCAAATCAATATCTCCTGCATGAAGGTGCTCTCTCACATAGTGATAATGTACCTCAATATCTTTGGTCCGTGCATGAAACAGCAACAGCCAAAGCACTTTGACTATCAGTGAGAATTTGCATAGCAACATCAATCTCCATGCAAAGATCCATCAATTGGCATCTCAGCCATATACGCTCCACTGTAGCTGTAATTGCCTTGTACTCAGCTTCACAACTCGATGTCGCCACTGTAGGTTCCTTCTTACTCAACCAAGATATGCATGAGTATCCAAGGAAATAGAAATTAGCAGTAGTGGACACGTGAGTATCATAACAACCAGCCCAATCACTATCTATAAAAGCATGCAAGCATGACTGAATATCTCTGCCATAAAAGAGACCTAAGCTCAAAGTGCCTCTGAGATATCTAAAGACATGTTTCACCACTTGCCAATGCTTAGTGCCAGGGCTATGCATGAATGGAATCAACTAGGAAACTGCATACTATATATCCAGCCTTGTGTTGCATGCATATGTAAGACATCCCACAACTTGTTGATAAAAAGAAGTGTCAAATGCATCACTAGAATCCTCAACTTAAAATCTAAATCGTGTCTCAACTGGTGTGCAAAATGACTTGAAGTCCCCAAAGTCAAAACACTGAAGTAGTTTTTTAACATACTTTGCTTGATGCATAAAAATTCCCACCTCAATGGATACAAATTGGATGCCAAGATAGTAGCTCAAAAGTCCAAGATAAGTGACATCAAAAGTACGCTGCAAATTAGCCATAAGAATGTCAGGTTTTGCATCACATGACCTAGTCAAGACTATGTCATCGACATAAAGAACAAGCACTATAAGATCAGCCCCATCCTTGCATACATAGAGTGTGCTTTCAATTGAACTACATGTGAAGCCAAGAGCAGCCAAGTGCTTATGTATTTTGTCATACCATGCAGATGGGGCTTGCTTGAGACCATACAAGGCTTTACGCAAGTGAGAAACCATATGCTCTTTCCCTTTCATAGAAAATCCAGGAGGTTGCTTCACAGAGACCTCTTCTTGCAAATCACCATTCAAGAAGACTGTTTTTATGTCCAATTGATGCACTTTCCAACCTCAATGGGCGGCCAATGCAACCACAGTATGAATGGTAGTCATGCATGAAGTAGGTGCAAAAGTCTCCTCATATTCAATGCCATATTGTTGCGCATATCCTTTTGCAACCAATGTAGCTTTGTAGCCATCAATGCTACCATCAAACTTTCTCTTAATCTTGTAAACCCACTTTGCACCAATGACATTTTTTCCTTTTGGAAATGCACATAACTCCCAAGTACAATTCCTATGTATGGAATCCATTTCTACTTGCATAGCACTCATCCATTTTGGATCATCACATGCATCTTCAAAAGTAAGTGGCTCTTCGTTACATGATATTACAATAAAAGAATAATCCACAAAATGACTTGATGCATGGTGACAGCTTGATCTTGTTCTACCAAGTAAAGGTGCACTCAATTTGCTGTCCTGCAAAGTTTGTTTGCACTTCATTGTTTATGGCCTTCTCTCGAACATGGATAATGTACCTTTATATGCTTTCTTCTAGCATGAAAAATAGGATTTGAGGTCATATGAATGTTGCTGAAGTTATCCGCATATAACAGTGGTAAATCAACTTGCACATTGAAAATATCTTCATCGCCATACACAATCTCAATCCCAAGAAAGTATCTAAGCATACCAACATAAGAAATTTTAAATTCCTTTCCCAAAATACCGTTAATCTCTTCTATTGCTTTTGCATCATTCCTTCTAATCAACAAGTCATCCACATAAATGCATACATAGACACACATGTCATCTACATGTTTTACATGAAGTGAAGGATGAGCATGACTCGTTGTGTATCCTTGTAGCATAAGATACTTAAACAACCTTGCATTTCATGCCCATGGTGCTTGTTTAAGACCATATAATACCTTCTTTAACCTACATACATGATTAGGACATTTCGCATCCACATAACCATCTAGTTATGACATATACACTTCTTCACTTAACTCACCATCAAGAAAGGCATTCTTTATGTCTAGTTGATATATATTCCATCTTTTACTTGCAGCTAAAGCCAACAAAGTTCTCACTATTTCCATGTTTGCTACTAGACTAACTATTTCCTCATAGTCCAATCCATGAGTTTGAGCATATCATTTTGCTACAAGTCTAGCCTTATATCTTGACACACTACCATCACTATCTTTTTTAGTCTTAAAAATCCACTTGTAAGCAATTACCTTTTGTTTTGATGTCTTTGGATCTAATGTCTAAGTATTTTTATCTTCTAGTGCATCCATTTCTTCTTTCATTACTTTCTCCCACTTTTGATCTCCTCTCACCTCATCGTAAGATGTAGGTTCATTTTCTTGCTCAACCTTTTTCATAAAAGCATAATGAGTATTCATAAAAGACTCATAAGTATACCTTTAAGGTTGCTTACTCACTCTTGAAGTTCTTCTTACCTCCAATGTAGGTGCTCTTGCTTCTTTTATTAGGAACCTTTGATGATTCTCCATACTCATAAATACTACAAACTTTGTCTCCTTCATCATTAACTTCAAGAAGTTTTGAGTTTACCTCTACTTTTAACACTTGGAGGTGACTCTTGCCTTGATCGTATATTGATAGTTAGCTCTCTTTCTTCATCCAAACCACTCTTCTCATCACTTAAACTTCTTGTGCGTTGAGATAAGCACTCGTTGCCTTTACTTGTGTCTTCTTCGTCTCCATTTATGACCTGAAATCTTTTCTTATCTATATACCATGAAAAGGGATTCATCAAAGTTTACATCTCTTGAAACAACCACCTTATTGGAATGAGGATTATAACATCTATATCCTTTTTTAGTATCTCCATAACCAGTAAATGTACAGTTTTTCGACTTCACATCACGTTTTGATTTCACTTCATTAGATATATGCACATAACATACGCAACCAAATACTTTCAAATGACTTGCACTTGGTTTCCTTCCATGCCATACCTCATATGGTGTAAAATGATGAACTCCTGTAGTGGGTACTCTATTCATTATGTACACGCTTGTGCTAACAGCTTCAGCCCAAAGAGAATTAGGCAAATACATATCATATAGCATGCTTCTAGATGTTTTTGCCATAATTCTATTTCTTCTTTTTCCAACTCCATTTTGTTGTGGAGTATACGGGCATCCAACTTCTCTTTTGATACCTTCATCAAACAAAAAATCAACAAAATCTTGATAGAAATACTCTCCCCCTCCATTAGATCTTAGCTTCTTTACATACCATTCAATTTGCTTCTAGACAAATGATTTGAAATCCTTGAAACAATCAAAGACTTCACTCTTATGTTGAATGAAATACACAAATGTCATTCTACTATGATCATCAATGAATGATATATAGTACTTATTACCAGCTAAGGATGTTGCTTTAGTAAGACCCCATACATCCCTGCGTATAAGATCTAGCAAGCCATTACTTACATAGCTTGAATGCTTGAAAGGTTGTCTACTTTGCTTGCCCATTTGACATGCTTCACAAAGATGCACCATATGTTGCTTGGTAAGATCATGTAATCCTTTAACAATCCTCTTCTTTGATAGATCCTTTAATCTATGTACATTAATGTGGCCAATCCTTTTGTGCCACATATCATGCTCTGCTAATCTATACTTACCATAAGAGAAATAATTTGTATGATTTGGGTTCACCTTGAATGTAAACAATCTACCTTGTTTTTTATGTCTAGTAAATAGTTTTGGTTGTCCAACATGGGATCAATAGTCTGATGTTTTCGAGTAGAGAGTTGGCATGATCGACTAGTAGACCGATTATCTCTCTCTCCATATATATATATATATATATATATATATATATATATATATATATATATATATATATATATATATATATATAAGTTGCACGGGGATAAGGCAGACGGTTGAAGACATGGAGACCAAAGCGATGATGGCTGATAGGAAATATTCAACAATAACCGTGCACGGCAGGTTAGATATTAATTTCCAAGTTGCGCTGCTCCTAGTGAAGGACACTTCATGAATAATAAACAAACGGGCACTTTAACCTTCATGGATGGGCTAGCTCCTGTGAAAACTAGAGAAGGGGGAGCTGCCCTTCAGACCATTTAAGCTTACGTTCAACGTATTGGCCAACCAACTGAGGGACGCATTTGCATGATGGTGGCTGGTACGCATTTTCTCATGTTTCTGACGAAGATACGCTGTGTTTTGTTTCTGTGTAGCATGCGTTTGAGAGTTGAGGTACGACAGCTGTCGCTGATGGGAGGTGATACAACGATGAAGAATCTCGTGACCTGAATTGACAACTCATAGGGACTCAAGCGTCAAACTTATGGGTCATAAGCCGCACAAGAGGGCCATTCGATGCACATGTTACATCCGTCCATGACTAGATGCCAAAAGCCACTCAAAGGATTAACAGAGTGATTCCATGGTCGCCTTGAAAGGCCAAGAAGGTGTCGATCAATACGAATACGATTTTTTTTTAATTTGACAAAAGCGTTCTAAATTATAAAAATGAAAAGTACAAGGAGATTATACAGAGTTAACAAAGAAAATTTATGACCTTTTCATCTGTTTGTGAGAGGCTCACTTGTTTTTCACCTTGTTGTTAATTAGGATGAACACTCTAATTAGGATGATCAACTTGTTGTTAGTTAGGATGAACACTCTATGGTGTTTAAAGGGCGGATTTTTTGTACATTCATGAATTGATTTAGATAGGCAACTAAGGGATTTTTCTATGCATTACTCTTTGGGAGGCTTACCAAAGATGGCCGTCCATTGTTTCGTTTACATTTTCCAGAGCACTTCACTCTTAATAGCATTCCATAGTGTAGATGAGCATCTATTGCTTCTTCAAACAATGGACTATTATATTGTTGTTGTGATTTGATACAGAAGCCGACAGCAGCCAAGTTGCCTGCGCTTATAGAGCTGACATAAACGGTACGGTAATGTAGTGTGAAATTAGTGTACAGAATCAAGAAGCTCTCATTTCTACAGACAATTAAAGCTCAACTTATGGTCATCTAACGCATGCCTCCAAATGACCATAAGTTGTGCCACTTGTCAATTTTTTTTTGTGCGGGAGGATTGGGAAACCCAAGTCTTATCCCCTCGATCAGATTCAAGCCCGCAGAGATATATTGACAAAGAATTTTACTTGACAACACAGTACTTAGCCGTCCACAAGTCCCTCACCCGAAAGCCTCCCAAAGAGGATTAACTTCGTCAACCCGTAAGGGATGTTTGAATGAGAGACAAGTTTCGCCAAAAGAAAGATTTATTGATAAAACCGACTGAAATCGATTACAACAAGGCTTAAGTGCCAATAGCTCAATATGCGAGGAACTCGGCCCGACGTGAGTGAGGGATGGTACAAGCCAAAAGGCTAGCACGTGCCTAGACTAGACACGAGGCTGGCGTTTGCATTCATTATTCATTCATTGAGTTGAAAGGGGTCACAGAAGCTTGGAAGCTAGCACATTACTCTTGATCGCTAGGGTCGCTTGGCTTGGATGATGAATAAGGTCCCCTCATAGTTGCACACAATTTGGTGCTTCAAGGTAAACTCCCCATAGCATCAAGGTCTCTGGATAGAAATATGGGTTCCATGCCCCAAGAGGGTCTGAGGTTCCAAGGTCAGGGGGCGGAGAGGTCCCGGAGGTGGAGAACACTCTCCCCAACATGCCCCCAGAAGGTGCTTCCAAGGTCCTTTAAAGGTGCCTCAAATGTCTCTAGAACATGCCCCAACATAGCCCCAAGGAGGCCCCATAGGGTCCAAGAAGTGCTCGCACAACGGATCGTAGGTCTGTGGCTCATCATTTTTCCACAAGGCACCCACCCAAAAGCCTCCCAAAGAGGATTAACTTTGCCAACCTAAAAGGGATGTTTGAATGCGACACAAGCTTTGCCAAAAGGAATGAAACCAATTACAATGAGACAAGTACCCAAAAGCCTCCCAAAGAGGATAAACTTTGCCAACCTAAAAGGGATGTTTGAATGCGAGACAAGTTTTGCCGAAGATGAGAGGAACTCACCACGATAAGAGTGAGGGATGGTTCAAGACAAAAGGTTAGCACGTGCCTGGAGACACGAGGCCGGTGTTTCTGTTTGTTATGCTTTTATTGCATTGAAAGGGAGTCATAGTTGCTTGGAAGGTGGCAGGATACGTTTGATTGCTAGGGTCAATTGGCTTGGATGATTAACAAGGTCCCTCTCATAGTTGTGCACAATTTGGCACTTCAAGGTAAACTACCCATAGCACTAAGGTGTGTGGATAGAAATATGGATTTCCATCGCTAAAGAGGGTAAGAGATACCAATGAGACGGGATGGAGAGGCCCCGGAGATGGAGAAGAGTGTCCCCAACATGCACCCACAAGGTGGCACCAACATCCTCCAAACCTGCCTCCGAGGTCTCTAGACGATGCCCCAACATACCCTCAAGGAGGTCCCATGCATCCATAGGAGTGCTCACATGATGGATCATATGTCGGTTGTTGACCAGTTTCCCACAAAGCATCAATCCGAAAGCCTCCCAATGAGGATTAGAGATACGAGGCTGGCATTTGTGGTTGTTATGTGTTCATTGAGTTGAAAGGGGTCATAGTTGCTTGGAAGGTAGCACAATACACTTGATCTCTAGGGTCACTTGGCTTGCATGATTAGTAAGGTCCCCCTCATAGTTGCACACAATTTGGCACTTCAAGGTAAACTCCCCATAGCACCAAGATCCATGGATAGAAATATGGGTTCCATGTCCCAAGAGGGTTAGAGGTTCCAAGGAGAGGGGATGGAGAGGTCCCTGAAGTGGCGAACACTATCCCCAATATGCCCCCAAAAGGTGCCTCCAAGTTCCTCCAAAGACAATTCAAAGAAGACTCCATCTAATAATCAAGGTAGGAATCCTGCTTAGGTAGAAAATCAAAGGAGGCATCAACCCATCCATTGGCAACAAAGCCTTGATTTTGTTAAGTGTGAAAAAGACTTGGTCTATGTTTTCATTGTGGGGAGCAAGGGCATTGGGCATAGGAGTGCCCCAACAAGGAAACCTTTTAGCTTGCACAATCAAAGGTGATTAACATCATCGAGGAAGGTACAACAATTGAGAAAGTAGATGATGGAGGTAAGTGCCCTAGCTCTACTTTACATTGCATGATGGCTAGTTCTTTCCCAAAGGCTTCTATAATTACGATTTCCGGTGTGATTTCTATTCATAGAACTAGATTTTTTATAGATTCGGGTAGTACACATTATTCTCTATCTTTCAAATTGGTATAGAACTTGGGGATACCCCTAAACATGGAGATAACAAGACTTGTAGAGATGGCCAATGGACGACTACACTATACAAAGGGATACATTCAAGACCTTGCATTGACTTTTTTTATAGGTGTTTTTTTGGAAGTTTCCATGTGATTAAGATGAAACAAAGTGATGCAATCATAGGCATGGACTAGTTAGTTCAGAACTTGCAACATTTGATTGCAAACAAATAACAATCACTTTAAGGCTGGACTCTGAACCTATCGTCACTCTAGGTGATGTGTATAATCTTAAACCTATTCTTATTTCTACTATGCATATACTTAGAGGTGTACACAATGGCTTTTGAACATTTGTAGTGTATGTGAACAATTTGTATGAGGAAGATAATTAAGAAAGTTTTCCAAATTAAGAAAGTTTTCCACAAAGGCAGATTGACCATGCCCAGGAGTGAACCATATTCTAGAGCACCCTATAGATCTAACATAGATGAAAAAGGAACTTAAGATTCAATATGTTTTGAAAGATGGATGGACACTCGAAGAAATGAGTAGGTACTACCTAATCCTGCTTTGTACCAGCCCCTTGTAGCTTCAGTGTTGCATTGTAGGCCCTCTTAGCTTTCCAATGACACTATACAAGTGCCTATGTACTTTGGAAACGATGTGAGAAATGATTGAATCAAAACAGACTACTTCCAAGTTGAAGGATCAATGAAAACCTTCTAGTTTTGTTCACACACCTGCTGCTTGTTATGCCTAGTCCTTCTAGTGTAATAGGAATTAGAAAGCTTCCTTTTAGAGGTATCTAATTAGCTTAGTAAGCTAACGATTCCAAGTGGAATCACTTAAAATGATGCACTATACACAAAGGAATCAATTTAGCAATTGAAACATTACCACGGATTTTTTAGGACCTCTGTAGAGTTTGACCAGTGAGTGCTTTGACACGCTTTTCTCCAAATTTGTGGAATATGTTTTCTTTAACATTTTTGAGCATGTAGAGAACTTGGAGCTGATTCCAACAAGCTATAGAACATTGAAAATGGTAGAGGAATGAATGAGATATGATCAGTACAAGTTGACTATTATGAGTGACTATGACGGAGAGACCATAGATGAGAATGTAGATCTACTGTATTAAAGAACAATGTTGTACAATACCGTAGGCTTCATAATCAATGCCTAATGATGGTGAGTAGTGTAGGCTACAGTGTAGACCTCACTCTCTTACAATGTGGCAATGGAGAACTCGTGAAAATGGAGACTTCTACACCGCGACTTTTACAAATCACCTTTATAAGTGCTTCATTCAAATTTTGAATTTGAATTCAACTTTTGGCTCTCTCTAAAAATGATCCATCAATCTAGGAATTATTCTCTCCAATAAGGTGGTGACTTTTCATCTAACAAACTCCACGACTTTGTAGGTAGCTACAAATATTCTTTCAAGTTAAATAAGCTTTTACACATGGTAAAGGATAAAAACTTCCTAGCAATGGTTTCCATGGAGCTTCAATTTGTTCATGAATTTCTACCCAAATGTGTAGGCTTGAATTTTCACCAATAGCTCCCCCTGAAGCCAAACATTTTGGCTTGGTCTTCTTCTTCAATCTTCATAAATATCATGTAATACAATCATTGACTTAAACTTGCAAAGTTTTATAACATCTAGCTCAAGTCCAAGAAAATATTTTAGTGATCCAAGATCACTAATTTTGAACTCCTGTATCATCTGATTCTTGAACTGCTTGATGCCATTAGCATCATTACCTATGAGTATGATATTATCAACATATACACATAGCTATATTATCTTTGAATTTCTCCTCTTAATAAACAGAGAAGTATCTGCTTTACTCATGATGAATCCTTGATCCTAAAGATATGTAGTCAACCTATGGTTCCATGCCCTAGGTGCCAGCTTCAATCCATAAAGAGCTTTGTTCAATTTACATACATATGTTACCTTTCTTGGATCCTCATAGCCACGAGGTTGAGACATGTATACCTCCTCTAAAATCCAGCCATTCAGAAAATGCATTTTTTACATCCAATTGATACATGTTCCAATTCTTTGATGCAGCCACACTTACCAATACCCTGATGGTTGGCATTTTTGCCACAAGTGAGAAGGTTTGTTCATAATCAACTCCTTGGGTTTGTGCAAAACCCTTAGCCACAAGTGTAGCTTTGTACGTGCTTATTGATCCATTAGAATTCCTTTTGATCTTATAGATCCATCTAGAACCAATTACCTTCATAGACTCCTTCTTTGGCAATAGCTTCCAAGTATCATTCTCCTTGAGTGCTTCAATTTCCTTATCTATAGCTTCCTTCCATTCTCCCTTGGTCTTTGCTTCTTCAAATGACAAGTCTTCTGCAAGATAAACAGAGTGCTTAGTTACTAAGGAAGTGTCATACCCATATGTGATTGGCTTCTTGCTCTCCCTTTGTGATCTTCTGATTTCTTGGTTGGATGATTCAGGTATATCCTCCACTTTCTTAATCTTGACTTTTCCTTTGAACTTCCATTCCTTGAACTCTTCTAAGTTGATGATGTCCTCATCATCTGAATTTATATCTTCAATCTGATTAGGCTCCTCCTTAGTGAGGCTTGGAAATTCCTCTTCCAAGTCATAAGGTAGCTTTATTTTCCTGCATTCACTTTCAAACCAAAAGTCATTCTCATCAAAGACAACATCTCTACTGACCATGAATCCTTTGTTTGAAGGGTTGTAAAACCTATATCTTTTCTGATTGAAGTCATACCCTATGAAGATGCACTTTTCTTGCTTAGGGTCTAGCTTTCCTCTTATCTGAGAAGGGATATGCACATAAGCAACACAATGTCCAAAGATCCTACAATGATCAAGTGAAGGTCTTCTATAATGTCGTGCTTCATATGGGGTCATCCGATCAAGAGATCTGGATGGAAACATGTTTACGAGATAAGTGGCAGTAGATACACTCTCTGCCCACAAGTAATTAGGTAATATTTTCTCATTTAACATTGATCTAGCTGTTTCAACAATTAATCTATTTCTTTTTTCTACCACCCCATTTTGCTCAGGAGTATACCTTGTTGGAATTTCTCTCTTGATTCCTCTATCCTCCAAGAATGCATCAAAGTCATTTGAGAAGTATTCACCTCCACCATCTGACCTTAGTCTCTTTAGGTTTCTCCCTGTTTGGTTCTCAACAAGTGCAAGATACTTTTCGAAGCAACTGAATACTTCATCTTTGTGCTTCATAAAGTACAATAAAGTCCACCTATTGAAATCATCAATGAAAGATACATAATACCTTGATCCAAAAATTGAGGGATCCTTACTTCGTCCCCATACCTCTATATGGACAAGCTCTATGTAGTCCTCATGCATGTAGCCTTTCCTTGAGAAGGGTAACCTGTGAGATCTTCCAAACTCACAAGCACCACATTTATAGATCATGGGTTTCTTGGGTACATTAGGTATCCCAAGCACACATTGATCTCTACATATCTATTTTAAGGTTCTTTCACGAACATGCCCTAATCTCTTGTGCCAAATTTCAAGCTCTAAGAGTGTTTGATCTTTGTAACTATAGAGTGCAATATTCCTTGTATCTTTTAGTCCAAAAGTGAATAGTCTACCTGTCTTTTATCCTTTGGCAGTTCTCTTGAATCCATGTTGAGGATCCTCCACAAATGCTCCATATTGATTGAACCTGACCTGCAAACCTTTTTCCACAATCTGTCTGACACTCATCAAATTCTTGGTAATTGTAGGTACATATAGAATGCTGCTCAACATATTCTTCTTTCCATCAGAGGTCTTAACATTTCCTAATTTAATCACTAAGTGCTTGGTGTCATCATCTTTTTGTACTTGATGCTTACCGTTTGGTTCCTCAAGGTGAGAGAGAAGAGCTACATTGCCTGCCACATGGTTTGAGCATCCTCAGTCAATGTAGAAGAGATGGTCATCATTTATACCTAGTTTTGAAGTCATGTTCATAATCAGAAGAGAATCTTCTTGCTCCTCTGCGTAGTTGTTGTAATCCTTCCTTGATTTGTAGCCTTCTTGGTAGTTGCTATTGTAGTTGTTTTTGTATCCTTGATGGTGATTGAATCTTCCTCTTGATTGTGTATATTCACCTCTTTGATATCCTCTTCCTCTCTGATTCTTGAAGTTCCTGTAACACGCATCTATAGTATGATTTGACAATCCACAAATATTCCATGGTGAGGAGTTATAAATTCTCCCCCTACCTCGCTTACCTCCTTTGCCCCTTCCTCTTGAGGTTCTACCTCTCCCTACATAGTTGACTTGGGAGGCAGTTCCTTCATCTTCAACCGTCTTGTTTTTCCATTTCTCTTTGGACTTACTTTTATCAGTATATATGGCAGAAGAGCTATTACCTCTTGATGAATCTCCATTATTGTTGAGCTTGGCTTCATGGATAAATAGTTGCCCCATCAGTGTGGTAAGATCTGGAATCTGCATGTCCATGTACAAATCCATGGTAGTTGTGAAGCTCTCCCATTTGTCATCAGCTTTAATACCATTGATTACTTCTCTTACAATCTGCTCCTCTTCAATTTCCTCTCCTATGCTTGCCAATTGATTTGCTACATCTTTGACTTTGGTCACATACTGTGAGATGCCTTGCTTGGGTTGCTTTCTTTGAGTGGTAAACTCAATCCACAATTGGTTCTTCCTAGCCCTTGTTTTGGAAGAGAAATATGAAGAAAATGTTTCCCAAGTCTCTTGGGATGTCTTAAACTTCCTAAAATGTGGAAGACAAAAATCAAAGATTGAGCTAAGTAAGTAAGACCTTGCTAATGCATCCTTGGCACACCATGTGTTGAGTCTTCCATGCTCCTCTCTTGTAGGTTCTCCTTTGCTTCTGAATATGGGCATCTCCTCATCTCTTCAGATGTATCCATAGAGGCTCCTTCCTTGCAAGTATGTCTTCATCCTCAAGGACCATGCTTGATAGTTGTTCTTGTCCAATTTATCATTGAGAGAAGGAAAACCGTCTCCCATTTCACCTTAGCTTTGCTCTGATACCACTGTTGGGAAAGATGGATGGACACTCCAAGAAATGAGTAGGTACTACCAAATGCTGCATTGTACTAGCCCCTTGTAGCTTTAGTGTTGCGTTGTAGGCCCTTGTAGCTTTCCAATGACACTATAAAAGTGCCTATGTACTTTGGAAATGATGTGAGAAATGATTGAATCAAAACAGACTACTTCCAAGTTGAAGAATCAATGAAAACCTTCTATTTTTGTTCACACACCTGCTCCTTGTTATGCTCAGTGCTTCTAGTGCAGTAGGAGTTAGAAAAATTCCTTTTAGATGTATTTAATTAGCTTAGTAGCCTAATGATTCCAAGTAGAATCACTTGAAATGATGCACTATACACAGAGAAATCAATTTAGCAATCGAATCATTACCCCTGATTTTTTAGGACCTCTATAGAGTTTGACCAGTGAGTGCTTTGACATGCTTTTCTCCAAATTTGCTAAATCAATTGTCTTGAAAGTTTGTGAGCATGTAGAGAACGTTAAGTGGATTCCAACAAGCTATAGAACATAGAAAATTGTAAATGAATGATTGAGATATGATCACTACAAGTTGGTTGTTATGAGTGACTATGATAGAGAGACCATAGATGAGAAATGTAGATCTATTGTATTAAAGAACAATGTTGTACAAGATCATAGGCTTGCTAATCAATGCCTAATGATGGTGAGTAGTGTAGGCTACAATGTAGACCTCACTCTCTTACAATGTGGCAATGGAGAACTCGGGAAAATGGAGACTTCTACACTGCGACTTTTACAAATCACTTTTATAAGTGCTTCATTCAAATTTTGAATTTGAATTCAACTTTTGGCTCTCTCTAAAAATGATCCACCAATCTAGGAATTATTCTCTCCAATAAGGTCATGACTTTTCATCTAACAAACTCCATGACTTTGTAGGTAGCTACAAATATTCTTTCAAGTTAAATAAGCTTTTATACATGGTAAAGGATAAAACTTCCTAGCAATGGTTTCCATGGAGCTTCAATTTGTTCATGAAATTCTAGCCAAATGTGTAGGCTTAATTTGCACATAAGATGATCTTTTAAAGAAAGGCTTGATAGAACAAGTGTTTCAACTTGGGGTGCACTTATTTTATTTCAAAAGAAGGAAGCATGGCTCATATAAATTTTGTATTGACGATAGGGGGTTCGATAAAAGAACAATTAAAAATATGTACCCACTCCCTCACCTAGATGACATCTTATGTCAATGAAGTGGAGCGACTCTATTCACTAAGATTGACTTAAGATCTGGATATCACCAAACTAGAATCAAAATAGAAGATATACCCAAGAAAGATTTTCAAACATGTTATGGCCACTATGGGTTTACAGTTTTACCTTTTGGATGAAAAAATGCTCCTGCCACATTTTTGTGCTTGATGAACACTTTTTTTCATGATTATCTAGAATTCTTGATATTTCTTGATGATATATTTGAATACTCGGAAGATAATCCTGAGCATGTTGTACATCTCAAGAAGACTTTGTCGACTCCTAGAGAACACAAATTGTATGGAAAAAAAGAGTAAGTGTCTCTTTGATCAGGATAAACTTATGTGTCTAGGAAGAGTCATATCTAAAGAGGGAGCTCATATAGACCAAGATAAAGTGAAGACAATAGTTGATTGGCTAGTTCCTAAAACGGTAAGTGATGTAAGTATTTTTCTAGGATTCACACAATATGAAAGAGCACATATTAAGGACTTCTATAAGATAGCTTATCCCCTCACACGGTTGACTAAAAAGAATGCAATATTTTTTTGGAGTAACACCTGTCAAAAATCATCTAAATGATTGAAATAAATAGTTTCTGAAAATTGTGTTTTGAAAATACTAGAAATGGAAAAGTTTTTTGTGGTTGCATGTGATGCAAGTTATAATCGAATAGGATGTGTTCTTCCACAGGATGGTAGGGTGATTGCATATGAATCCAAGAAATTAAGTAAACATGAACTTAATTATCCTACTCATGATCTAGAAATGCTTGTTGTTGTACATGCACTTAAACATTGGAGAAATTTACTATTAGCAGTTAAGTTTGAATTGAAAACAGATCATCAGAGTCTAAATTACATCTCCACACAACCATTGATTAACAATAGACAAAAGTGCTCAATTGAATTATTGAGTGAGTATCATTTTGACATTAACTATTTGGCAAGTAAGGAATATAAGGTCATTGATGCATTGAAATGGAGACCTTTATGTAATCTCTTTTGTGAAATAAATTCTGATTTCCTAAATCAAATTCAAGAAGAATTGAAATAGGACTCTATTTATGCACCTATCTTGAATTTTTTACATGCAAATAGCGTATCCACGTAACAAGACAAATTTTATTTTCAGAATGGATCTTTCTATTGTAAAATCCATTATGCATATCTCATGAGTCTCCATTGAAAGTTAAAATATTGTGTAATTATCATGATGCACCTTTTTATGCGCATCTAGGTTATTGAAGGACCTATGTTAAAATGAAGCATTCTTACTTCTAGCCATGTATGAAGCAGGATATTAGAAAATATGTTGGTGAATGTTTAAAGTGCCAAAAGGTGAAGTTTGAGTTTAAGAGAATGATTAGAATGCTTCAACCATTTGATGTTCCAAATCAAAAGTGGGAGTCTATTTCTATGGACTTTAACACTAAATTGCATATGAATATAAGTAAAAATGATACCATATTTGTGGTAAATCATCAACTTACCAAGATGGCACATTTATTCCCTATGAAAAAGATTGATACTACCTTGAATGTTGCAAGACTATTTGTAAAAGAAATTTCCTAATAGAGACTCTAGGTTTGCATCAAACTTTTGGAGAGCACCATTTGAATCGATTGGAACTCAACTTCATATAAGTATAGCTTTCCATCCACAAACTGATGGGCAAACCAAGAGGGCTACTCAAGTACATGAAGTTATGCTACATATGTATGTGAATCAAAATCAGGATAATTGGAGTGAATATTTGTCCTTATTCAAGTGTGCATACAATAGTCCATGATAGGCATCGATAAAAATGACTATGTTTGAGGCTATGTATGGTTAGAATTGTTTGACTCCACCTTTGTTTTTGGGAACACATAAGAGAAGCTCAAAAAAGACAAAACGAATTCTATGATTTGAAGAGAAGACCACTTGAATTTAAAAGAGTCGACATGGGGTTTTTTAAAGCTAATCCTCACCGATCTAATTTGTTGCTAGCGAAGGATCGTAGACCTTCTCCTCAATATGCAGGTCCCTTTAAAATTTTGAAAAAGACTGGATCTCTTGCTCATTTGTTGGAATTACCTGAATAATTGAATATGCATCTTGTATTTCATGTTAGCCTACTTAAATGATATGTACCTAATTTTCTCATGTTTTGAAGGACAGCTATAAGCTAAAAGATGATTGCTCTTTTGAGCTTCGACCTGAAATACTATTAGATATGAGGGAAAGATTACATAGAAATAGATATTTAGTAAAGATTCTTGTGAAATTGCACACATATCTAGTAGAAGATTTGACTTTGGTGAACATAGAAAATTTTCTAGTGCATTATCCTTCCTTCCAAGATAAAGTTCCTTAAAGAAGGGAAGAATTGTAATAGGCCTTTTGATAGTGAAATAATTCATTTTGAACTTTCGAAACTACATTTTCAAGATAATGCTTACAATGAATAATTACATCATTTTATGCATATAGGGAAAATTTTCGGATGACAAGTTTTTTATTCTCTCTCCAAAACTTATCTGCATCATGTTTTTTGGTTGAAAATTGAAGGTGAAGATAAAAGAATTAAGAAAAATTATGTATGAGAAAGGTAGACCATGCATAAGAGAATAAAAGTGTCCATGTGAATTTTTTGTGAATCATGGTTTAAGTACCTCGTTTAGGGCTCTACATTTAGTCAACTATAAGAAAACGCCTTGATTTTATTCTCTCTCTAGAATCTCTAAACTTCTATGGCTCAAAAGTGATACTTAGAGGAAGATCTAGGACTAGGTCGTCTGTAGCACTATTTTCAAGAACAAAAAAAATGAATAAAAGTGTCTCTCTATTTCTATTCGAATCTGTGATTTTCAAGTATGTGTGTTGCCACTCTAGCACAATGGCAAGTACAAATGTGAGGAGATCCACCTCATAAATTTCAATTTGTGGAGATGGGAGGACTAGTATGATGACTATGAGCAAGTGAAGGCACAACTCAGTGAGTACGAAGCTCACAAGCATGCACACACATACACACACATACGCACACAAGGCAAGAACAAAGAGAGGAACAATGGAGTGCTTTCCATTATCAAAGATCTCTTATAAACACTCAAATCTTTGAGAAGCTAACCTCGAAAATATGCTCTCTAGATCTTTTTATAGTTTTTAACTAGCTTTTGGCCATGTCCTGACCTGGTGTCAGGCCTAGTTGAAAATTAGGTTCTAGGGCTTATTTGAGAACTCAAACGGAATAAAAAATTATGAAAATTGATACATAGTTCTTCTAAAACTCCTCAAGCTCAAGGTCTCATCAGCTCAGACAAAATGGAGTCTAATCGACCAAAAATGGTATTTACAATGTGTGTGTAATGATGAAAATCACTTCTAATTAAAAATAAACTATGATAAAAAATGGTTATGCCTCTTCTGTGCCACATTGTACTTGACTGCTCTATCTCCT
The DNA here is from genome assembly GCA_020310875.1 of Ceratopteris richardii. Classification (NCBI taxonomy): domain Eukaryota; kingdom Viridiplantae; phylum Streptophyta; class Polypodiopsida; order Polypodiales; family Pteridaceae; genus Ceratopteris; species Ceratopteris richardii. The sequence goes on from CM035410.1 coordinate 94,936,074, forward strand.
CATTACTTGTAGGCCAACACTCCCCCCTTTGTAGCGTTTATCACACTTAACAAAGGTCTCTTCTGTAGGGTGGTCGATATAATATTGGACGACATTAGTGGCCAACTCATGTTCCTTGAGCCTTAATCCTCTTGCCAGATCTGCTTACAATGCATCCCAATTGATGGCACTTGGATATTTGCCTGTGGTTTCATATAGTACTCTCAATACATAGCCTGCTCACATGCAAATAAGTGAAGCAGGTGTGTTGGTCTCGGTGCAAACACCTTAGAGTGATACTCCCAAAAGCCTATAGTGAACATATCTTCAAAGGTTTGTTTGTAACAAGCGGGGAGGTATTTGATTCGGGCATGCCAGCATATGCTACTCTAATGCTTGAAGTAGTGCTCATGTCATACAATAAATCATAGTTTCCATTTGTGAAGCCTGTAGAGCTACTTGTGGTGCTTGTGTATTGCGAAAAAACTTGAGAACAATCTACATTATATAAAAAATCTTCAGCATCATTTGCATCATGATATCTGGTATTGGCTTCAACCGAGGGATCCGCCATGTATGGGTAGTTAAGCCATTCCTTGCACTCTGGATTATTATGTACTTTGATGTTAAATGTTTTCCATGATCTGCACCTTGGAACTGGGCCATAACATGGCTTGAAAAGAAGATGTAGTGGTGCATGGTTCCATGTGCAAAGAATTTTTGTGTAAGTTTCTAAGAGTTTTTGCCACCATGTCCATTGATAAATACTACCTTTCCATGCTTCTAGTGGTAAGTCTTCTGGCTAGTGTGAATAAGTAAAAGTTCCTAACAGTTCCTTCAACTTAGCGGAATCTCATCTAAGTGATTTCTCCAACTTAAGATGCTTGATTGGCACCTAACAAAGTCACGATATTCTCTTCTTCCTTTTACCTTTTTTTGTGATTTTACATTTCAACTATTAGAAGAGATAGTCTTTATGGCTTCTCTCATTGAGAGTACAAAATAATGTTATTTCATCAATGATGATCAAGCACTAGGCTTGGATAAAAATGCACCAATAGCTCCCCATCAAGCCTAGCATGCTTGAGTCTTCATTCTTCCTTGATTTCCATCAATCTAATAATGCCTTTGAACCTGCTTAGATTGAGACCATCCGATGGTTTAGTCAACATGTCTACACATTGAGCATTAGTAGATACATAGGACACTTGAATGTCCTTGCTAATCAATTTTTCTCTTACATAATGATAATGGAATTCAATATGCTTTGTTCTAGCATGCTAAACAAGATTCGCTACTAAGTGAAGCAAGCTAGTGTTATCACCAAAAATGTGTGGAGTTAAGGTGTGTAACCCCAATTCTGAGTAAAAACTTTTGACCACATTGATTCTTGTGTTGCATTCTCCAATCCTCTATATTCAACCAGTTCATGATAGAGCAAAAATTGGTTGCTTCTTTGAAGACCATGAGATTAACTTTGAGCCTGCAAAAGACAAGTATCCTAATGTACTCTTCCTATCATCCTTTGATATAACCCAATCTGAATCTGAGTAGAATTTGAGATCAATTCTTGATGTGAAGGGGTAGAAGATTCCTTCATTGATTGTGCCCTTCAAGTATTTGAGCACTCTCTTGGCTGCTTCCATATGAGGGTTCCTTGGTGTGTGCATGAATTGACTAGGTATGCTAACACTATATCATATGTCCACCCTTGTGAGAGTTGCATAGTTCAAGCATCCTACCAAGCTTTGATAGCTTGTGAGGTCTTCAATGAATTCTCCCTCATAAGTACTTATTAGCTTATGGTTCATCTCCATGGGTGTACCTGCACACTTAGTATTTTCCATTTTGAATTTAGAAGGCATGTCATGTACATACTTCCTTTGAGTAATGTAGATACTAGAATCTGTATAAACAAGTTCAAGTCCAAGAAAATATGTAAGATGTCCAAGATCACTGATCTTGAATTCATCCTTCATACCCAATTTTACCTGATTGATTCCATTGATGTCATTTCCTATAATTATGATGTCATGAACATACACATAGAGATATATAACCTTTCATCCATTCCTTTTGATGAACAATGATGTATCTGCTTTACTAGCCTTGACGCCTTGGTCCTGCATGTAAGTTGCTAACCTATGATTTCAAGCTGTTAGAGCTTGGTTCGAACCAAAGAAGGCATTATTCAATTCGCATACATAATTGGGGTGATTGGCATCATCATAATTAGGTGGTTGTGCCATATAGACTTCTTCTGAAATCCATCCATTACGAAATTCATTTTTTACATCTAATTGATAGAGCTTCTGATTTCTAGATGCGGCAATGCTAACAAGTACCTAATTTTAGGCCTTTTAGCTACAGGTGAGAAGGTCTCTTCATAGTCTATTCCATGGGTTTGAGCAAACCCCTTGGCTACTAACCTTGCCTTATATCTGTTGATACTACCATCTTCTTTTTTCCCTTATAAATCCATCTTGATCCAATTACCTTCATTGATGGTTTGCTCGGAACAAGTTCCCATGTGTCATTGTTCATGAAAGCTTCCATTTCATCATCCATTGCTTCTCTCCACTCCTTGTTTTGGGCTTCTTCATAAGATGTAGGTTCTTCATGATTGAGATCCTTAGCCATGTAGATGGAATGCTTTGTGACCAAGGTTGTATCAAATCCATACCTTTCTGGCTTTGATCTTTTGATTGGTTGAAGGAAGCTTTATGAACCTTGAGCTTTGTCATGCACCTTCTCTTTCCCTTTGATCTTCCATAGCTTCAATTTCTCCAACTCTGTCATGTCATCTTCAGAATCACTACCTTCATGATGCTTTGGTTCCTTTGTTGAAAGAGATGGAAAGTCTTCTTCGAGGTAATAGGGTAGCTTCATTTTCCTGTAATCATCAAACAAAAGATTATTCTCATCAAAGACTACATCCCTACTAACTAACAAGCCTTTCTTAGTGGGATTATATAATTTTCAACCCTTTTGATTTTGATCATATCCAATAAAGACACACTTCTCTGCCTTGGGATCCAATTTCCCTCTTACTTGAGAAGGAATATGAGCATAGGCTAAACATCAAAAGATCTTGCAATGCTCTAGGCTTGGTCTTCTTCCATTCCAAACTTCATATGGGGTCATACCATCTAAAGATTTAGATGAAAGTCCGTTTACAAGGTATGTGGTTGTTGATACAGCCTCTGCCGAAAGATAATTAGGTAGGTTCTTTTTATTTAGCATAGATCTAGCTGCTTCAACTATGGTCATTTTCCTCCTTTTAGCTACTCCATTGAGTGCAAGTGTGTACCGAGTCTTTTGATGTGTCTTTCTTGAAGGAAAACATCAAATTCATTTGAGACGTATTCTCCACCACCAACTGATCTGAGTCTCTTGATACATTTACTTGTTTGGTTCTCTACAAGTGCAAGGTGTCTTTTGAAACAATTGAAAACTTCATCTTTATGTTTCATAAAGTATAGGATTGTCCATCTACTACAATCATCAATAAAAGATATATAATATTTTGAACCTGAAAATGGAAGGCTCTTTGCTTGGATCCCACACATCTGTGTGTACAAGATCCAATAGCTCTTGATGAATATAGCCTTTCCTATTGAAGGGTTGTCTATGTGCCTTGCCAAATTGACAAGCTACACACTTGTAGACCATATGTTGCTTTGTGATGTTGGGCAATCCAAGTACACTTTGATCCCTACATATTTGTTTCAAATTTCTTTCACAAATATGAGCAAGCCTTTTATGCCATACCTCTAATTCATAGAGTTTGAGATCCTTAGCTAAACAATGCTATGTTATTGGTGTCTTTCTTTCTTATCTCGTTTAGCTATCCTTTTGAAATCAATTTGGAGTGCTCTACTCCATGACTCTTCTCATGTGCATATATAGAGAAATTTGAATTCAAAGCTTGGGGGGATTCCACCTAAAAGTTTCTTCAACTTAGCGAAATCTCATCTAACTGATTTCTCCAACTTTAGATGCTTGATTAGCACCTAACAAAGTCACGAGATTCTCTTCTCCCTTTTACGTTTTTTGTGATTTTACATTTCAATTATTACAAGAGATAGTATGGCTTCTCTCATTGAGAGTAAAAATGAATGTTATTACATCAATGATGATCAAGCACTAGACTTGGATAAAAATGCACCAACATCTGGAATCGCATCATGAATGAGGGGATCTTTCATGTGATTCTCTTGATTTCTGCATTATAGTCAGCCACAATAACAAAATATGGCATGTATTGAAGTTTAGATGTTGTGATGAGTTGCCTCAGTGCCAAGTGTTGGAAATAGCTAGATTGAAACACCCTTTCCTCTATGATTTGCATTACCTGATTTTGCACCAGTGTGCGATCTTCATGAGTGCACCCAATGTCTTCGATGTGTTTTAACCAAGGGGGCCCATTTGAGCTTCAAATGTATGTTCGCCTTCTTCTATTCTTCCTCCACCAAGAATGGGTTGTGGATCGCAATCATCTTCAAATGTTTGACCTACTGGAATGGATATAGTTTGTTCTTCTATGGGGACCTCTAGTGGGGATGGTTGCCTTTTGTATTGTAGCAACATTTTTTTGCAATTCTATGACTTGTTTTTGTAATTCATGTAGCGCTGCAGAGTTAGTAACATTTGAAGAGGCTGATATGGTGGTCTAGGGGATAGCTATAATATCTAAATTTCTTTGCTACTACAATTGATCCAATTCTTTCAATAACTTTTCATGAGCCTCAAGTAGGTTAGCATAATATTCCAAGATAATCTTGATGTTCTCGGGGGGCACAACTTGAAATTTTGATGGACTTATGGTCAGCTCGGGTGTGCTCTCTATTGCAGCTTCTAGACTTTCTTTATTTTGAAGTTGCAATCATCTATTCTCCTCATGAATTGCTATGAGATGCCTTCTTAATAGCGCCATGTTGCATTGGAGTTTAGAGTTATGTTCCATCTGTGTTCATAGATGACCTTCAACTTATTGCATGAATCCTAGATCTACGTTCTGAACTTTGCTTCCAATGTGCTATGGGTCTCTTGTAATGTATGAAATTGCATTTGTAGGCTTTCATTTTCTTCCTCCAATGTAGCTATTTGTTGTTGTAATTCAGTAGAGTGCTCTTGTAACATCCAATTATGTGCCTATAGTTCATGGAATTCTATCAGCTCTGACATATACTAAAGCATAGTGTCAAATGCGATATCTATAGATGAAGATGTAGCTTGTATAGTGGTTGATATGAGGGAGTGAGAGTGGGGAATAGGAAGTGTGGATGTTGTGTGTAAGAGAGAGGTGTGTGCAGGTGAAGTTGGTGATGGGGGAATGGGGGATGGTGGAAACGTGGGGGGCGGGGGAGGTGTTGTGGGTGGCGAAATGTCCATGCTATCGGACGTGGAGGTGAGTGTGGTGTCTACAAAATACAATGGAATGGTAGGTGGTGTGTGTGAGGTGGTGGTGAATAATTGTGGTGTTGGTGCTGGGAATGGGACCGACAAGGAGGTTTGGGTGGTGGCTTGAAACAGTCTAGAAAGGAAGGCATGGGCAGTTTGAAGGAATGGTGGGATACAGGGTGGAAAGTAAGAGCTTGGAGGTGGGAATGCCATGGAAGGAGGTTCGGAGACAGAAAATCCTAGAAAACTGGATCTTAGGTCTTGGTGTCGTATGACTGACATTGTAGAGGCAAGATGTCCTATGGCAAGATTAATGAGGAGTTCTAATGTAACGATGGTGGTATGATACAAGGGATTCTGAAAAGAAGAAAATAGGGTTGATTTAGAAGTGGGGCTATGAAAGATGAAGGGTTGTTCTCGAGTATCGATGGTAGGAATAATGTCTACAACTTTGATTTGAGGGGGTGATGATGGAGGTGTTGGAGGTAGTGGCACAATTGTATCTTTGTGGATGAGCATCTTTCATGACCAGGAGTTCTAGTTGCTTCGGATGGTGTTTTCAATTCATTTGGTTGTCATGGTAGTTGCTTCCATGGAGGTCATGGGGATCTTAATGTTTTTGTCTGACGTTGGTCGTGTTTGAAATCTCCATGGATCATATTGGATGGGAGATCTTTGTAATGTGAGTTGTACTACTTCCACTATACCATATGTTTCTGAGAGCAATACAAGAGTTTCACTTGTTTTAGAGTCGACACCAGCCTCTTCCAAGAGCTAGGCCATGAGCACTCTGCTACTTTGTTCAGAAAGTAATTGTTGAGCTCGCACCCTTTCCATGATCTAGTATGACCTAGGGAGCTCTGCAGTATAAGCTAGGGCTTCAGTAGTTTCTTCCTCTTCTCCTTCTTCTTCTTCTTCTTCTTCTTCTTCCCCCTCTCGTTGTTCTAATTGTAGAGATAGGGTCCTTTGTTGGTCGTCTCCCCAATGGACATGGCGGTCTTCTATAGATTTACCCCTTCTTTGTGTGGATGTGCCAAGTTCTTCTGTATTGGAAAAGAACTCTACATTTGATAATTGAGTGTTCTAACAAAAAGATTCAAAATCAAAGGTACTCATCCCTTGAATGTCTCTAGTGGTACCAAATTCAAACTCTGAAGGTACAGGGGGTGCAGAGGGAGCTGCTTGTGATGTGCCTAGAGAGTCAGATCAAGGAATTAGAATCATAAAGGGAGGCACTATGGATTTCCCTCGTGGTGACATCTTCATGGTTTTAAAAACTTCTCGTTTTTGGACACATGGAATAGTGCCCCTCATTCTCTTGGATTGGTGTGTTCAAGATTTGTGTCCTTTAAAGAGTTGTAATTGTGACTAGGTTATTGTGCACTTGATAGGCATATCATATGCTAGACACTTGTATTTTATATGAGTGATTGCATAGCAACCATTCACCACTAGCTTCCTTCACCATCTTTTATAAGCCTCATACAACTGCTTCATAATCCACATAGGAAGATTAATAGTTAATGAGCCTATCTCTGCTAAATAAAGACTGAACCAGATTCTATTGTGTGGCAGAGTGAATCTATCTTATCTTGGAAATGCAAAGTGTTGCATGCACAATTGAAGAGGAATGGAAACATTGGGTGTAAGTGATGCCATATCCATTAACTTCAATAGCTTCCTATTCTTCGTGTTGTCAGGTATTAGAGGATCTTTCTCTAAGTGTAAATGCGTGCCATGCATGTTAAGTGCATCTAATTCTAGGGTGAGTTCAAACTTATTCAGCTCATTGTTGGCCGATAGAGAGGGAATTAAAAAGGTGCCTTGTTGATCTTTCACACTACTAGCCTTCAAGGTGGACACTAAATAATAGCATCATTGGAAGTCTGGTTTTGGTATGGGTACCTTGAAATATTCGGCTAACCGTGTGTGTTGCCTAATTGCATGTAGTTTTGAGGTGTTCTGAAGAGTCTCGAATTCTTTTGAAAAACTTTGAAATTATCCCCACATGTTGCGAAACTCACACTTGGACTCCCATATGTATGTTGTGTCTCCTAGTTGCCATGGCATCCCATTGAAACAATGAGAATGACTGCTAACCTTCTCTGTAAGTCTTGTAGGTGGATGGGGAATTGGTATCTGTAGGAGGTGGCTCAGCTCTATAGGTCGCTCAGTCGGTGGCACTTCAATGGGCAGGTTTTCCATGCTAACTCTATTTTGACTTGTCCCTGCCCACAAACTAGGGCCCACTATGTTAGCCATGATGCTAGTAGTATTGTATTTTTCTTTGAATCTGCTACAAAAGGAGATCATATTAGCATTGCAACAAAAACATGATGATGCTCTCCTTTACAATACCAACATGATACCCGAAGTGGTTAGGTGGTTAGTGGGTGAAGTGTCCATGATGTTTGTGAGTGTTGATTACTAGGCTAGTGAATGCCCTAGATGCATACTTTGGATGTGCACTATAGTCAATATGCATCTACTTCAATGGAGATTGATTTACAAAATTGGGTTAGGGGTTTTGATACAGGTTTTAATTCTGCAAACTTTTATCATGGGATTATAGTTTTTGGTAGTGATGACATGTAAAGGTCTCTTGATTAGATCTTCTTGGATTTGGGACTTTTTGGGTACCCATTTCGAGATAATCCTAGGTTGATTAGAGATGTGAAGGTGTTGAGTGCAAATGTTTGCCATGAGATTTATGCCATGAGGGTCTATGAGTGGCTATTCATGCTTGTACAATGCACTGTATCCTCTACTACTAATGCATGCTTCATCACATACAATCTACGTGTCTCTACAAGTGATAATATATTGCAATTTGCCTCTAAAATATTAAATCACTTTCATCTGGATAAGTTTTCCTATTGGTGACTCCAGAATATTAACCATATGCTTGTTGGTCAAGCCAGAATTTAATAATTTGAATCAAACCTGTGCTGTTGATGAAGCACTAACATCTTCAAAATATGACCTACATAATATAAAAATGAATATTAAAGTCTCAAATTAAATATAAAAATGCAAGAAAAACCTCATTCCAAAAACATGTCATTTGCGTTCTCCACCACCAACTAAAAGAGAGTGAAGAATGCTAATGATAGTTTCCTATATCCCATTCCAAGTTGAGTCTCTCTCACTATTTTAGACTGATTTCTAATTTCTCAATGATGCTCTTCTTTTCTTCCATATGCTTTTCAAGCTCTCCAAGTTGTTTTTGTAAAGATATGATTGTGTTTTATAAAGTGTCCACCCTTGTATGATAGAGTTGATATTCTTGGATCCAATACTTAGTATTAGCATTTGAATGTGTAGATAACCATTGATAATAACCTAAGATTCTAACTTTATCAAAACTAATTAGCTCAAGTAAATTTGAGAGGTGATGGAATGTTGGATGGTAAGAGAATATTGGATTAGGATGATATAATGAACCATGAGTCCAAAGGTCAATACTCTTTTCTCCAGTTGCACAACATTCATTTTGAGATTTCACATCATTGTTGCACTATGTATTTGGAGCACACTCTCTAGGCACACGAACATGGATACTTGTTGATGCATGCACATGAGGAAATCCCAATGTGAGGTTTGTAATAGGTGCCAATGCCATCTTTGACAACAAATACAAGATTATGAGAAATGGAGAAGAAATTTGGTTGGTAGGGACTCTAGAGAGTGAGTTTTGCACATAAATGTTATTTCCTTGGATGTGGATGGGTCAAATTCTCTTTTTCCATTGAGTATGGTTGGAAATGATGAAATTTTGAAAAATTCATTTTTTGGGGGAAGCATATTTTTATGAATTTGATTATGTGGAACTCTACTTTTAGAGATATTTTGAAAATATTACTTTCTCAAAAATAAAAATAAAAAATGGGCTCAAAAAACTCATTTCTGACATTTATTTTAAAAAATGTTTGCTTTCAAGAAAATAAACATAAAACTAAGACTAAAAATAAAATCATTTTATTATTCCCATACATGCTCAAGCTTGATGATGTAAAAAGTAGATTCCCTTCATCTCTCACTAAATAAAGAGAGAGAGAGAGAAGCCTAGTAAGCCTTAAAAAAAAACCCTACTTCAACCTGCTTAAGAGTTCCCTATTAAATGCAATTCATCTCCTTAAACAACAACAAAATTAGGCTTAATCCCTGAACATTAGGGATCCTTCCAAATCCCATACAGGGTTCATTTTTTTTGTAATGGAAACTGCTTGAGAATTTCGGCTTTGATGATCATAAGCCTATCTCAACAACAATCAAAAAAAGATTAGGGTTGTCAATTGAGGATGCACCTGATGCATTTGATACTTCTCTTTACCAATAAGCTATGGGATGTTTAATGTAGGCATCTAACACAAGGCTAGACATATAATATGTAGTTTGCTAGTTGAGTCGGATTATGCATATCCTTGGCACTAAGAACTGGTGAATGGTAAAGTCAGTGTTTAGATATCTCAAAGGCACTTTGCTTTTGGGTTTGTTCTATTCCATGGTAGAGATGTGCATCCATGCTTGAATGCTTTTACATATAGTGATTGGGTTGTTTGTTATGATACAGAGGTGTTGACTAGTGTTAATTGGTTCTTTTTTTGGAGGATCATGCATACCTGGGTTGAGTAAGAAGCAACCTATTTTGGCCACATCGAGTTGTGAAGGTGAATACAAGGTAGTATTTAGAGCTACACTGGAGTGTATATGGTTGAGGTACCTATTGATGGATCTATGCATGGGGGTTGATGCACTAATGCATATTCCCACTGTTAGTTAGAGTGCACTGGTGGTTGCAAGGAATCCAATATTTCATTGATTCACAAAGCACATTGAGGTGCATTATCATTAGGTTAGAGAGTGCCTTCATGTTGGAAGATCTGGTTTGTTATATGTGCCTATAGAGGATAAAATGTTAGAAAAACTCATGAAATCTCTTACACAAAAAAAGATTGATCCTTATGTGTCCCTTATATAGATTTGATGAGAACCATTCCCTTGTAAATTACCTTTTTTACTCTATTTTTTGCTATGTTTTTTCCCATGTAACCACATATACATAATATAATAATGTCTCATGGTAAAAAGTGCTTAGGAATTGACCAATAGCTCTCACTTCACTCATTCTCATTTTATTGATCATCTATCAATAGAGAGCTCCTCCAGCAATCCCACATTCATGTGCTTACTCACTCAATCACACATCCAACAAAGCCATCCAATGCTTGAACTTTTGAGGAATTAGTGTCTTGTTTTCCTACTCGAAGATTAATCTAGACAAAAACTCGATTATGCATGTTGCAGGTTAAACTTTGTTTGATAGTTAGAAGTCCAAATGAATGATTCGACATGTTTAGTTCATGGCATGGCTTGTATAAGGTCTCAATTATGCAAAACCTAGGATGATTCAACATGTGTAGTTCATGATTCTCAAGCTATTTGTGATGCAAAATTTGGCATTAGCACTTCGATAATATAAATTTCATTGAGTTGCTTCACCTTTAAAAATATGAAATGTTATTCTCTTTCTGTAAAGATGAGGCTCCATCTTATTGGTTTTTTAGGGGCTCTATTTTGAGTAGAATGTAGCATTCTTCCTTCCTTACAGATGGTTTAATAAGAGGTGCATATAAATTGTAGCTTTTTCACACTCATCTTTTTGGTGCTATGCGAAAACCTTTCTTTTGGAACTACTTATAATTTGTGACTCTCATTAATGAGTTTTTGAGGAATGCATAGGTTTACCCATTTAAATCAAATTCTAAAGTGTATATGTGCTTTAAATTATTCCTGGTTATGCATGAAACATTTTAAGCATGGAAAATGGGCACCCTATTCTCATAGAGAGGGGGACTATATGTCCTTTGAGTTTAATACATTAGTAGCTGAGCATGGGATAAAACATCAATGTACAGTGACATATACACCTCAATAAAATGGAGTCTCTAAGAGGAAGAATATGCCCTTCATTCAAATGGCAAGGTGTATGGTCAAACGTCAGGCTTTAACACATAGCTTCTAGCTTGAAATTTTTAGGTGTCAAGCATATGTACTTAACAAGTGTCCCACAAGAGCATTCTAGTATATCACTCCTATGAGTCTTGGCATCATCAAAAAGACATCTATTGATCGACCATATAGTTTTGTTTGTTTAATATATGCATGTTTGCCTTAACAACAATGCAAAAAAATGGATGATAAGGATGTGAAATGTACTTCTGTTGAATAGGGTTATGAACGCAAAGACTATTTCCTGTAGGGTCCATAAAGTAAAAAAATTATCATTAGTTATAAGGGTTTTTTGTGGAAGATGCAAATCAACTCTTACTTTGATGTAATAAAGAGACATTTGTCAGGCCAACGGATATGTATGACACTTTTCTACTTCTTTTTTTGTAGGTGGACATTCAAATGATACTCCTAATGAGGCAATTTTGAACCTTGGGTTTCATATAATGATGCAAATCACTCTATGTCTGATGGATACATACATGGTGTACTTATTGATGAGAAAATTTAAATTGAGGAGATAAAGACTTTGCCTAAATGGATGTTTCACACTTTAAGATATAACAAATAAGATTCATCATTTTTATATCATATTCTTTTGTGCCCTCATAATGTTTCGTTTGCATCATATTGTTATAGAATGGCTATCACTAGTGTTTTTTATAAGAATGATCATGATTCATTTAGTGAAACAAAGAATTCAAAAAATTGGATGGATGTTATGCAATTAGAATAACATGCTATTTTGAACAATGGTACTTGGTCTTTATGCGATTTGCATCTTGGAAAAAGTCCATTTGCACTAGATGGGTATACAAGATAAAATTTAAGACTAATGGAGTAGTTGGTAGGTATAAGTCTAGGCCTTTTGAAAAAGGTTGTGATCAAGAGAAGGGAATTGATTTTGATGAGAAATTTTATCCCACATAGTAAATGAACATTCTTCAAAGTATTTGTGCACTTGAAGCTCATCATTCTTCGAATGTATGTCATTGTGCATTTTGGATGGTGATTGACATGAATAAACGCTTTTATTTTGTCATTTTGGTCTTATGTAGAAAGCTCATGAAAATAAATTCTACAAGTTAAAAAATGCTTTGTATGGACTGAAACAAGGACTAGATGCTTGATATGAAAAGATACATGCCTACTTAGTAGCACATGGATTTGTGAGAAATTCAATAAAGAGTGCCTTCAAAATTGCAAAAATATTACCACTCACACATTAGGGGAAAATGTGAGCCTTGAATGGGCCTTGTAAGGATTCCTAATTTTTAGGGATTAAAATGCTTAATCTAAGGGTTAAATAGGGTATAAAACCACTAGTGGTATGTTCAAATAAAATATTGTTTGATACACTTTTGAATTTGATTTTCTTAATGCAAAAGTTTAAAGCCTTTGGATGCTAAAGCTGAAGGGCTGAGATTAAATTCGTTGCCATTGTAGAGAGAGAATGATCAAACAATTCTTGTGCACCAAAAATCTTTCACAGGTGCGTGCTTGCACTTCTGTAGATATTTGGACCGTAAGATCCTGACGGATCCGATGATATAGCACAATCGGTGCTGATTTCCATTTGTGAGAGCATCTGCATCGTTAGATGGAGGTTATATCCGATGGTTGTAATTCAAATGTGCATTTTGCTCTTGGATCACTTGGTGGGAATAGATATGAGACTTTGGATCCTTATTAGATCCAAGGGACACAAACAAAAGGTGCCAAATTGCAGTCAAAGTTCATACACACCCTCGGATCTCTAGCTGCATCCGATCGCTCCGAATAAAAGGCGCTTTCGGTAGCTCCATCAAATCTCATCCATGCATTCAAAAACAATCTAATGGCCCAAATGTAACGGTGCCTTGACTTTTGCCATTAAACCTCAACCTTTTGATCTTCTATCCAATCCAAGGGTTCTAGTTCATTTTCAAGCTTTTCAAAACCATTCAAATGGACAAAACCACTAGTTCTAAGTGGTTTTTTCCTCTTTGACCACACAAAAATAAGGGAAACCTCTGCCTAGCCTATGTGATTAAGGGACTAGGCTGTGGCCACCACCCTCTTCTCATTGGTCCATCACTAATCACTCCTGAAGCTAAAAAGCCCATGCAGGGTTCATTTTTTCCCCTAATGATGGAGAAAGGTTTATGATTGGGCCTTCTTGATGTTGGAGATGTCTTTGATGTTGTTCTCTATTAACAAGTTGTTAGATTCGTGACTTATATATGCATAAAAAGGCACATTGTTTAGCTTTTTGTCTCTTAGATGAGCAAGTTTGTATATATCCCAACTAGCAAGCTTTGGTAGGTAGTTAGGTGCATCTTTTACTACTTTAGTAGTAGCAGGATACTTGGGTAGTTCTATCCCAGGGGAGTATCCCTATTGTCTCATCTATATGCTTTTTCTTACTCAGTTTAGGCTAGTTGTTACGAAATTCATGTGTACACTAGTGGTTTTTGAGTAATGCAAAGTAGATCATGCATATTTTGGTTGAAAAATAAGAAGAATGTTTCTGCCATTTCTAGTTGTGAGATTGAATGTACAACAATTTTCAATATACTTACTATTGATTTTGTTTGATTGAGACATCTTGCCTAATTTGGGTGTGGCTCAATCTCTTTCCATCATAATTTTTACTAAAACTCAAAGTGCATTGATAATTTGAAGGAACCATGTGTTCCATGTTCGCAAAATGCACATTCAGATGCACTATGATTATGTCAAGTGGAGATTTATTCTTGAAGAGATGAGTTTGCATTATGTGCCCACGTAGAATATTATTGCGAAATGTTTCACAAAGGTTGTACCTTGTGAGAAGCTTGAAGCCTTTTGAAAAGATTTCGGCTTCCTTATGTGGATTTATTTCATTCCACATAGCTTTGTACTTCCTTATACATGAGTGACAAATTCTTGTTCATTGCATCACTACTAGAGGGGATTCTCTCATATATTTTGGTAGTGTTGTGTGTAGACACAATTGAGACTAACAAGACATTTTTCCCCTCTTTAAGAACATTTCTCCCTCGGCTTCTTTAAATATCTATAACCACAATGGGATATATACGTTTTGTAAATTGTAGGTGCAAGAAGACTCAAAATAAAAAAAAGAAGGTGGTAAGAATGTTCAACTCCATTGTTCATATCGTCTATGGAGTTGCAACAGATCATGGTTGGAATGGACATCAATTGTATATTTAAAAGGCATTTTGGACGGCGATTTTGATGAAGAAGTGTACGTACTTTAGCTTCAATGTTTTATGAAGAAAAGGAATTGAGAAAAGTGTGTAGGTTGAAAAACTTTATAGAAAGAAGTGTACGTAATTTAGCTTCAAGGTTTTACGAAGAAAAGAAGGAATTAGAGCAAAGTTTGTAATTTGAAAAAGAATTTAAAGAAAGTGTGTCGAAAGAACCACGTGGTCTATATGAAAGATACATGCCTACTTGAGCACATGGATTTGATGAGAACATTCCAATAGAGAGCACCTTATATGTAAAACATCAGGATGATGTGACTTTTGATCATTTTTGTATATGTTGATGATATGTCGCTCAATTATCCTAATTAAAAACATATTTATGAGTTTTAGGTTGATTTGCATGTCGCTTTTGAGATGTCACATTGGGCGTATGCATCATTATTTGGGCATTAAATTTACGCAAGATAATGAAGGATAGCATTGTGTGAAATAAAGTACATTGAAATTTTATTGCACAATTTAGGTACTAATATTGCAAACCGATTGCCACTCACATGGACAAATCTTTAGTGCTTAGATTCGTGATGGTGAACATACATTTGATGTTGTTCTCTGTCAATAAGCTATTAAATGCCTGATTAAATTATGCATAACCTAGCCTCATAATCAATTTTTTGTCTCTCCGATGAGAGAGTTTATACATAGACTAAGTGTTAGGCATTCGTAGGTGGTTACGAATATCTTTAGATCATTGAGTGGCAGCTAGATACTAAGGTACTTTTATCCCGAGAAGAAATCCTTACCTCTACATTTACACCACGTTGCTAATTCAGCTAGGGATAGTTTTTATGAGATTGTGTGACTACTATTCGTTGCTATGTCATGCGTGGTAGCTCATGCATACCTTGGTTGTGTAAGAAGCATCCTCCTAGGTCCACTTCTAGTGCTCAGACTTAGTATAGGGAAGCTTTCATACCTATTGCTTATTGTGTGTGGCTCACATTCCTTTTTGCTAACCCGATTCTCCATTATCAAACTTAGTACCATCGGGACACTTTTTCCCCTCTTTAGGATTTTTTTTGCCAACTTGTATATATGCCTATTGCCCTAACGGGATACTTATCCTTGTACTTCTATTGGTAATACATTCAGAATTGTGTGTTGTGCTCCAAGCTTCTTCTTCTTCTTTATGTTCTTTGCTTGCTTCCACAAACCTCAAACTCCCACACTGTCTATCTATCTATCTATCTATCTATCTATCTATCTATCTGTCTATCTGTCTATCTATCTATCTATCTATCTATCTATCTATCTATCTATCTATCTATCTATCTATCTATCTATCTATCTGTCTATCTATCTTTCTATCTATCTATCTATCTATCTATCTATCTATCTATCTATCTATCTATCTATCTATCTATCTATCTATCTATCTATCTATCTATGTATCTATCTATCTATCTATCTATCTATCTATCTATCTATCTATCTATCTATCTATCTATCTATCTATCTATGTATCTATCTATCTATCTATCTATCTATCTATGTATCTATCTATCTATCTATCTATCTATCTATCTATCTATCTACCTATCTATCTATCTATCTATCTATCTATCTATCTATCTATATGTCTATCTATCTATCTATCTATCTATTTGTCTATCTATCTGTCTATCTATCTATCTATCTATCTATCTATCTATCTATCTATCTATCTATCTATCTATCTATCTATCTATCTAGTGTTGATATATTTAGGTAGTGATGTGTCTGAACATACTAGGACTTCCGGGGCACTTTTTTCCCTCTTTAGGAGGTTTTTTTTCCCCGGCTTGTATATATGCCAATTGCCCTAATGGGGTACTTATCTTTGTACATTCTCTAGTAATACATTTAGTATTGTGTGTTGTGCTCCAAGCTTCTTCTTCTTCCTTGTGTTGTTCACGTGCTTCCGCAGACGTCTAACTCCAACAATTGGTATGAGAGCAGGTCGTTGCTTCATCTAGGGTGCCATCGACACTCCATTGGTTGCAGTCTGAGAATCACACGAATTTTGGTGAGCATACTAAGTGTGTTTTTGAGATCAAAACGGCTTTGCTTTGTGGTGCCGAAATCGCGATCTGAGCTCATTTCGGCCTCCGAATGCACTATCGTAGCGCTTCTGCAGGCTATTTCATCTTTTTGTGCCAAAGATATATACCAGTTTCTATTCGCCAGTATAAGCGTCTAGAAGTCTACTACAAGTCTAGTAGAATTCGTTTGGGCAGTTCTGTTCAACTTTTTGAGATACAGTCAATTTTCTGCATCAAGGTATTTTAGTCGCCAGCCATGGCTGAAACCAGTGATGTATTCTATATGTTGGTTGTTGAGGAGGATAAGTTGGATGGTACCAACTACCCGTTATGGGCTTATATGATGCGACATGTGTTGGTTGCAAAAGGACTATGGAACATTGTGCAAGGTGTCAAAAAATGTCCTATCACACCTACAACTGTTACAACTACAGGTACTGAAGCTGATGCAGAAGGTGTCGAAGATGATGATATTCTACATATTCATGTTTGTGATGCGGTTTTTGCTGCACCTACTATAGAGCAGATTCACTAGGATGGCAGAGATGCCCAAGCACATGCATTGATAGCTTTGTTTGTCAAACGTGCCATTATTCCTCACATTTGTTGTTGCATAACAGCTAAGGATGCTTGGGATACACTTACCACATTGTACCAAGCTAGGAATGAGGCTCGCGTTGCTTACCTCCGAAAACAGTTGGAGAGTGAGCACATGAATGAAGGTGATTCTATGGAAAGTTTCCTAACAAAGATCAAAGACTTGAAGGAACAGTTGATTTCTGCTGATGAGGTTATACTAGATAGCTCACTTATGTAGACCGTTCTGAATGGTCTCCCTGATTCATATCAAAGTTTTGCTTCTACTCTTCCGTTGATGATGAAAGGCAATCCAAATGCCTTATCATTTGAGGAGTTAGTCTCTGTTCTGTTGCAAGAAGATCTGTCTAGGCAGAACAGGTCCATTATGCGAGTTGAAGATCAAGCTTTCCTAGCTAGTCAAAAGGGCAAAGGAAAATGGAGCTCTTCAACTAGTAAGCAGAAATCTGCTAATTTTGCAAATTCAAAGAAGGAAGATAAAGATGAGAATAAATCAAGAAATTAGAAATTGTTTTGTAAGTACTGTAAAGGGAATGATCATATCATAAAGAACTGTCCAAAACTAGCTGCTAAAGATGCAAAGAAGAAAGAGGCTGGAATGGTTGTTGTAGAGGCCTCTACACCAAATACAGAGTCTACTAATCTTGTGCAGGAAGAAGAATGAGCGTTTACTACTGTCTGTAGTTTTGACCCATCTTCTCATGAGAAGTGCATGTCTGTAGTGCACTCAGATGTTTGGTATTTTGACAGTGGGGCGACCAAGCATATTACATCACAGCGCAGTTTCTTCTCTTCACTCTAGCCTGCGCCTACAGGGAATACTGTTACATGCACTAACAACTCCTTTTATCCTCTTATGGGAGTTGGTAAGATCATTTTGACTAATCTTGATGGTAGTTCTTTCACTTTGTCAGATGCCTTATTTGTGCTAGGGATCAAGAAGAACCTGTTATCAGTTTCTGCATTAGCCAAACTTCGCTTGGATGTGAAATTTTTTGATGACAGGTGTATAGTTCATGATCTGTCAAATGGCGATATGATTATTGCTTCTGGCATTTTATGTCGTGGGTTGTATAAGCTCATAGACTATGAAAGATCTATAAATGATTTGGCATGTGCAATAAATGATTCTCAAGCTATGTCAGATGCAAAGCTTTGGCATGCACACTTTGGTCATCTGAATTTTGCTAGTTTGCTACGCCTGCAGAAATCTCAAGTGGTGTCCTCTTTGCCCAAACTTGAGGCACCTGGAAAACATGTTTGTGAAGGTTGTATTTTCGACAAAATGCAGCATTCGTCCTTTCCAAAAGATGGTTCAGTTCGGGCTACTCAAAAATTGCAACTTGTACATAGTGATGTCTGTGGTCCTATGCAAACACCCTCTTTTGTGAATTATCTTTACCTTGTGACTTTCATTGATGATTTTTCTAGGCATGCATGGGTATATCCATTGAAGGCAAAGTCTGAAGTGTTCATGTGCTTCAAGCAGTTTTTGGTTTTTGCTGAAAATCTGTCAGCATGTAAAATGGGCACCCTCCATTCTGATCTAGGGAGGGAATATATGTCTTCTGATTTTAATGCATTTCTGGTTGAACGTGGGATAAAACACCAGTGTACAATGCCGTATACACCTCAACATAATGGAGTTGCTGAACAAAATAACAGGTCACTCATGGAGATGGCGAGGTGTATGGTCAAGAGTCTGGCTTTACCACATAGTTTCTAGCTTGAGGCTGTCATGTGTGCAGCATATGTACTAAACAGGTGTCCCACTAAAGTGCTCCAGTCTATCACTCCATATGAGGCTTGGCATGACTGCAAGCCATCTGTTGCTCATCTGTGTGTTTTTGCTTGTTTGGCATATGCATTAGTGCCTGAACAACATCGTAGAAAATTGGATGATAAAGTAGTAAAATGTATTTTTGTTGGGTACAGTTATGAAAGTAAAGGCTATCGTCTGTATCATCCACAAACTAAACGCATTCTGGTTAACCGTGATGTTGTTTTTGTGGAAGATGCTATTCAACCATTGCTTTCATGTACTAAGGAGACATCTGTTAGCTCCAAAGACATGTATGATACTTTGTTTCCTCTTTTTACAGGTGGACAATCTAGGTCTGGTCCTAATGAGGCAACTTCTCAGCCTTTGCAAGTTTCATGTGATGATGCAGATAATTCCATTTCTGATGCAGATGTACAAGATGCACTTATTGATGAGAGAGTTGATATTGAGCAGGCAAGAACTATGCCAAAACGGCTGGTGCAGACCTTGCGTGATAGGAAATTAGATGCAGCTCTATCATATCGTACTCATTCAGGCTCTCATAGTGCCTCTTTTGCATCAGATTGCTATGCTATGGCTACATCTACTCTCTGTGATGAGAATGAGCCTGTTTCGTTTGATGAAGAACAAATTCAGAAAATTGGATAGCTGTTATGCAATCTGAATATGATGCTATAATGAAGAATGGTACTTGGTCTTTATGTGACTTGACTCTTGGCAAGAAGGCCATTGGCACTAAGTGGGTATACAAGCTGAAGCATAAATCAAATGGTACAGTTGACAGGTATAAGGCTAGGCTTGTTGCAAAGGGTTATGCACAGGAAAGAGGCATTGATTTTGATGAGACCTTTGCACCTACATGCCATATGACTACTGTTCGGAGCATCTGTACACTTGCAACTCATCATGGTTGGAATGTACATCAGTTGGACATTAAAACAGCATTTCTGAATGGTGACTTGCATGAAGAAGTGTATGTTTTTCAGCCCCGTGGCTTTGTGCAAAAAGGGCATGAAAACTAGGTGTGCAGGTTAAAGAAGGCATTATATGGTTTAAAGCAAGCACCATGTGCTTAGTATGAGAAGATACATGCCTATCTGATTGCACATGGTTTTGAGAACAGTCCAATTGAAAGCACCTTATATGTTAACACTAGTTCTGTACTAGGACACTTGAGTGTCCTGGGACACTTAAGTGTCCTGCTTTTACACCAAATTGATTGATTTTTCTTGATGACACCGTTGAGGCTTTGATGCGATACTCACTTGGATTTGATAACCCACATCATGTACTTTTAGAGAAAAATATAATCTTTGACATTTTACAACTTTAGATGGGTTATTAAATGAAGAAGAAAAGGGGGATTTTTGAAAACTCAACTTTCAGCATAACTGAAAAAATAACACAATTCAAACATTTTGACAAATTGGATATGTTTTAGGAAATGGAAAGCTATTCATGAACTTTGGCAGTGTAAAGCAAGTGTCTAGGGATCTTTGGAGAAGGTTGAACACTTACATAAGAGATAAACATGGACTCAAAACTTGTCTTCTCTAGAGCACTACCATTTATCCCACCTTTTCAAGAATGGATCACTATAACTTGTGTGTAAGTGAGATTGTAGAGAATTGGCAAGTTATCAATGGATAACCTTCATACTAACTGAATGCATATTTTTATTCAAAGTTAGAAGGCCTCCGCTTTGAACTAGTAGCCATTGCATTTGGTGCTGACTTTCATGCTGAATTGGCAAAGCATATATTTCTATGTTCATAAAAAGAACATAGCTCCAAAAGTTGAATAAAAAACTATGATGAAAAATAATAATTATTTAAATGTTATTCTAAGTATTAAACCTTCCAAAATATGCTTTCATGCCATGTTTCATTCTTAATCTCTTCAAATAATATGTGATTTGCAATGGTGATCGTGATAAGAATGAAAATAATTGGCATACATATTTCATTTGACAAAAAGAAGATGGCATCCATGATGGAAATGATGAAATGTTTTAAAATGATCCTTATCATTTTATGATATCAAAGACTTTTGAGTATGTGTCCACAAACTATTCATGATTGTATCTACAGAAATTGGTTGATGCCCACACAACAAAAGATTCTTGGTTCTGTCCAAAGACATGAAAATTTTGGTGGATTTCAATAAATTATTTAGCCTCGCATATGTAATCTTTGGTTTGTTATGTCACACATTTTCTACTTGGTAACTTGAATGTGTACACCGTGAATGATGTCCATAAATTCTTTTGAGTCATATATGTAGGCTTTAGTTTTCTATTTTTGGTGACTAGAGTCATATCAGTTGATTTTATATGTGTATACCTTGGTTGTTGTCTTCATAACTTGTTTGATTGTTGGCACATTTGTACACTTCTATGGATTCACATAAGTTTGTTTGAACCATAATTAGAACTAGTTGCTGTTTTTTGTGTACAAAGTCAAAATAATTAATTTTATTTGAATTGAAATGATTTTCTAAGTGCATTTGAGGTTCATACTATGTGAGCTAGGTTTCAAGGAATGCGTATAATTTTTTATTTCATATGATGAATTTTTTTCTTTTGATAAAAATACATTTGATCAGGAATTTTCATCCTGTTCACTACCATAACATGTTGAGAGGCTATTTACATGAACACAAAACATGATTTATTGTGTTTTATAATTTTTCATTAGCCTTTGAATTTTATTTAATATGTGTGTTAAAGGATTTTCTCAAATTCTCTTTTTAGAAGGTACGTGATTTTTTGGAAAATTGTCAAAAAAGGACACTTAAGTGTCCTGTTTTGGTACCAAACTAGTGTTAAGTGTGCTAATGATGTGGTTCTGATCATTGTTGTCTATGCTGACGACATGTTGCTCACTGGTCCTATTGAGAAGCATATTGCTGATTTTAAGGCTGATTTGCATGCCTCATTTGAGATGTCTGATTTGGGGCATTTGCATCACTATTTGGGCATTCAGTTTATGCAAGTTGATGGTGGAATGGCTTTGTGTCAAACGAAATATATTGGCACATTATTGTAGCATTTTGGCCTTGAAGACTGTAAGCCTATTGCCACTCCTATGGAGACAGGTTTACGATTGATTCTTCATGATGCTGGAGATGTATTTGATGTTGTTTTCTATCAGCAGGCTGTTGGATGCTTGATTTACTTATGCATTACTCGGCCAGATATTCAGTTTGTTATCTCACAGATGAGCAAGTTTATGCATTGCCTAGGAGTCAAGCATTGGCAGGCAGTTAAGCACATCTTTCGCTATTTGAGTGGTACTCGGCTACTTGGGTTGTTTTATCCCAAGGGGGGATCACTACCGCCAGATTTGCATGCTTTTTCTGACTCTGATTGGGTTGGTTGCTATGACACTCGTGTGTCCACTAGTGGCTTTTGCTTCATGCTTGGTAGCTCATGTATATCTTGGTTGAGCAAGAAGGAGCCTACTATGGCCACTTCTAGTTGTGAAGTTGAGTATAGGGCAGCTTTCACAGAGATTGTTGAGTGTGTGTGGCTCAGACGCCTTATGGCTGATTTGGGTGTTGGTCAGACTTTTGCCACCACCATCTTCACTAACAGTCAGAGCGCATTGGCAGTTGTGAGGAACCCTATGATCCATGCTCGCACTAAGAACATTGAGGTGCATTATCACTATGTCAGCGATAGGTTTTCTGCTGGGGAGATCACCTTGGCATATGTGCCCACGCAGGAGAACATTGCAGACCTTTTCACGAAGGCTCTGCCTAGGGAGACGTTTGAAGCTTTCCGCAAAGCTTTGGGCTTACTTCCTTTTGTGGAGTGATTTCCACATAGCTTCGCACTTCCTTATACATGAGTGCTAGCTCCTTGTTCACCGCATCACTCCCAGGGGGGATTTGTTGATATATTTAGGTAGTGATGTGTGTGAACATACTAGGACTATCGGGGCAGTTTTTTCCCTCTTTAGGAGGTTTTTTTCCCCCCACTTGTATATATGCCAATTGCCCTAATGGGGTACTTATCTTTATACATTATCTAGTAATACATTCAGTATTGTGTGTTGTGCTCCAAGCTTCTTCTTCTTCCTTGTGTTGTTCACGTGCTTCTGCAGACGTCTAACTCCAACATCTATCTATCTATCTATCTATCTATCTATCTATCTATCTATCTATCTATCTATCTATCTATCTATCTATCTATCTATCTATCTATCTATCTATCTATCCATCTATCTATCTATCTATCTATCTATCTATCTATCTATCTATCTATCTATCTATCTATCTATCTATCTATCTATCTATCTATCTATCTATCTATCTACCTATCTATCTATCTATCTACCTATCTATCTATCTATCTATCTATCTATCTATCTATCTATCTATTTGTCCATCTATCTATCTATCTATCTATCTATCTATCTATCTATCTATTTGTCCATCTATCTATCTATCTATCTATCTATCTATCTATCTATCTATCTATCTATCTATCTATCTATCTATCAATCTATCTATCTATCTATCTATCTATCTATCTATCTATCTATCTATCTATCTATCTATCTATCTATCTATCTATCTATCTATCTATCTATCTATCTATCTATCTGTCTATCTATCAATCTATCTGTCTATCTATCTATCTATCTATCTATCTATCTATCTATCTATCTATCTATCTATCTATCCATCTATCTATCTATCTATCTACCCATCTATCTATCTATCTATCTATCTATCTATCTATCTATCTATCTATCTATCTAACTATCTATATCTCTATCTATCTATCCATGTACCCATCTATCAATTTATTCATTTATTTATCTATCTATCTATCTATCATATTTTTGTGCATAACATTTTGCAACTATTCTAGCTTTGTAGCAATCAATACTACCAGATGAATATATTTCAATTTTAGACAACTAGTATTCTTACCTTTGGGAAAACACGTAACTCTAATTAGAGTTCTTGTGAATAGAATCGAATTCTAATTGCATTCAGCTCGTCCAGTTTGAATCACCACATGCAACTTCAAAAGTGAGTGGCTCTTGATTATAGGCAATTGAACTAAGAGATATTTCCACAAATTTAGTTGATGCATGTCAAGAGCTTGATCTTGTTCTACCAAGTAAAGGAGCCCTCAACTTTCTATGTTGCACTGTCTCTTGCAATCATTCTGGCATAGATTTTGTATCCTTGATAGACATGCATTCCTCACGTAATTCATCATCAAAAGTATATCAAAAGCCTGATGAATATCAAGTTGAATTTTAACCATGTGTGATTACAAATTTTGCCAATTTTCAGCCATATTTCCTTGAAAATTTTCATCCTTTTTTTTTAATGTTTTTTTCCATTTTTCTCTATGCATTTTTTTTTTTGAAGACCTACTTTCTTTTCCTAGCAGAAATTAGATCTTCTTACATAGGTGAGCAGGGGATGCTCTCTCTTGCGAGGAAGGAGGGAAAACCTTAGTATTCTTTGTTCATGATCTAGAGTAGAGAAGAGGGGCAACAAATTTGATGTTTGATCCTTGGAAATTTTAATGGAAACTTTAGATAGTGTTTAGACTGTTTGGTGGAGTGATTGTGATAGTATGGAAAAGTGATCTTCAAAGAAGATAAGAAGGGAATAAAGATGACATGAGAGTGAAGGAGTTTCACATATGAATTCCATGGACTTCAAGAATTCGAAAGTTGGATAGAAGTGCAAATCAAGATTGTGAAGCTGATAGATTGCATTTATTGCACAACACGGATATTGAGGAGGGAACATGATGAAGGAGGTTGGGGAATAGAGAGAGGGAGCGTAGTAGGAAGGAAGGCATTCAGAGAAATTATATATGAAAAATCAAAAATCATAAAGACCATGCTAATGTGAATCCAAATCGAGATGGAGTATACTGTTATGAAGGAAAAATGAGTTGAAGAATAGTATTGTGAAGGTAAAACGAGAGGGAGGATACAACCATAAGTTCAAAATAAGATTTTGGGATACTATTGTAATGGTTGTTGTGCAAGATGATTTTACTAGAGTTGAGGCAAAAACCATGGAGAACTTGGAACTAGCAAGAGGAGACATAGTTGAGAGATAAAGCTAACGAGGAGCATAGGTTGTACAACAACTGAAGAAATATCCAATGTGGAGTTAAATTTTATATCTTTCTTTATCATTATTTCAAAGCAGTAAGAGTATTTCAACACGTTTCTTGTCTATAACGAGACAAGAAATGAACATCACATCGATCGAGGAAGTTTGGAAAAGTTTATTGCACAACGGCTTAGGCTCGTGCATCTCAATTAGATGCATTGGATGATTTGGACATGGCATGACACACTGAAAGACCAAGATATTGAAGAATTTGCTCTAGGCCAAGAGGGTGAAGAAACAATTGCAACCAAAGCAAGGCTGGTGGGAGGATATTTAGGGGCACTAGTCTTCAAAGGAGGCACTGCAAGGACAAGAAGGTGACTCTCGTTTGACCCACTAGGAGGGACTACTAGACAAAGATCTAGGGGATCTCCTAAGCAAAAGAATATGGCACACTCGCCACCTAATCTTAGGGTCAAGAAAGCTATATTTAGAAGAGGATCTAAGAAGATGCAGATTTCCATGTTTCTTAGTCTGAAATTAAGTGGACAACCAATGGCTATGCTACGTTGTATGGTGATGCAATGAAATTTCAAGAATTTGTAAGTAAGGCCACGAGCTGGTTTAGCTCGTATGGCATTAAAAAATTTGCAAACTTTAGTGCATTTAAATAGCCTTTTTGCAAAGGTTTAGAAAAGAGAAGACTCCAATTGATGTGCTTAGAAAATTAAGAGGTATGCTAACTCTAAATCAAAAGATGGATCAGGGACAACATCAGACTTAGGAAATGATGCTACAGACACATATTTGGATCCAAAAAGGAGGCACTACAAGGACAAGAAGGCAACTCTCATTTGACCCACTAGGGGGGACTACTAGACAAAGATCTAGGGGATCTCGAAAGACAAAGAATATGGTGTGACCACCACCTAATATGAGGGTCAAGATAACTAAATTTAGAGAAGGATCTAAGGAAGATGTACATTTCCATGTCATTCAGTTTGAAATTAAGTGGACAACAAATGGGCTATGGCATGTTGTATGGTGATGCAATGAAATTTCAACAATTTGGAGCTACCTTAGAAAGTAAGTTCATGGGCTGGTTTAGCCAATATGACATTCAGCACTTTGCAAACTATAATGCATTAGAAACAGCCTTTTTGCAAAGCTTTAGAAAAGAGAAGACTCTGATATATGTGCTTAGAAAATTAAGACCAATCAGGCAAATGAATATGTTAGTGGAAGACTATGCACAAAAATTTCCAAGACCTACAGATGAAATGCTAGCCTAGTATTTCTCGAAGGGATTAAGAAGTAGCTTGAGGAATGCGGTAGCTAGCATAGATATAGCATGTGGATTCAATGTATTAGTATTAGCTATAACTAGAGTAGAAAAAAGGTTTCGAAAGAAAAAAAGGTAAGTATGCTAACTCTGAATTAGAAGATGGATCAGGGATAGCATCAAACTCAAAAAACTGATGCTAGAGACATAGGTTTAGATGGTGGAAGTGAGGAAGTTCAAATAAAAAATAATTGTAAGAATAAAACTAAACATCTTAACGAAGAAGACTTGATCATTAAATTGAAAAAGTTTGGATATTCAACACTTCTACTCAAGGAGAAGAAATTCTATGAAATTTTTGAAAAAGAGGGGCATAGTATGGCTTTCTATTGGTATAATCCATGGAATAGAGGGTATCCTTCAAGATACGAGGAATGAAGTAAGAATGAAGTGGTAGTGAATCAGGTCATAGCTATTAGATGACAAGAAGGTTACAACTAACAAAGACAAGGAAGACCTCCATGGCGCGAGCAAGAAAATCAAGAAGCTAGACTAGCAAGGATAATGCCACGTGTATATTGTTCTACCTGAGATCATTGGATAGGGCCAAATTATCCATTATGGGTAAAACATAGGATTTAGAGAGAGGAGTACCAGTGGTAAGGTATAATCAACCAAACCAACAACATCAAGCACAATAACAAAATCAACATGCAGATCAAGGTAATGTGACTATGATTGAGTTAACAAATGCAACAGAGCAGGTGGTGGAAATATCTCCAACATAGGTACATAAAAAGATAGATCCTATGGAGGAATGGAGTTGTGGCTATAATCAATGTTCAGCATCAAAGGAGGTGGAAGTCCTACTAGTAACAAGATCAAAACAAAAAGCACCAATAAATTGGAAGGAGCAAAAGGGAATTAGGGAACATGTGTAGAAGAGGATTCAACAAAGTTAGACCTATTAGGAAAAAGTTGATTCAGATGATACAAAGTGTGTCATTGATCGACACCAAGAAGTCAACAACAATATCAACAGTGAAACAAATAATGATTCTTTTTTAGGTATTTATTAAATATCCTATACAAATATCATTGGTCAAATTATTACCATTAGTCTCGAAATTTAAGGAAAATTATTAAATAGGCTTTTGGGATAGCATGTAAATATGAGTGATAATCACAAGGTGGTAGTTGCTCTTAATAACATTGATCCGAGGATTGTAGATTTTTAGGTACTAGTCATTAAAGCTCAATTTAAGGATATGAGGTTTGAAGAAGTATTATTAAATGGTGCATCTGGTTTAAATATCTTGCCTGAAAAGGTATATAAAGAAATAAAGCTAGGTGGATTATCCCTAGCCCTGTTTTGGGTCAAAATGGCTGATCAAATGAGAGTTCAACCATTAGGAATCTTGAAGAAATAGGAAACAGGAGTAGGAAGAATGGATTTATGCTAAATTTTGTGGTTATTCTAATGTTAGAATCAAAATCTCCTTATGAAATGTTGCTTGGTAGATCATGGTTTAGGAGTGCTAAGGCCAAGCAAGATTAGGTCCTGAATGTGGTAGTTATAACAAAAGGTAAAACAAATGTGACAATACCAATGCATGCAAAGAAGAATATTTTACTTAAAGAGAAACCTTTGACATCTTAAACCATCAATTTAGCAAAAGTCATTGAAGATGAGGAAGGCATATTGCAACAAGACCAAATTCTGAGGAAGACAACTAAGGAAGTTTTTCCAGGAAAAAAAATAGAAGGTGGAGAATTAAGCAAGCTATGGGAAGTGAAGGCAAGAATTCAGATTAAGGAGGCCAAGGAGCAAGAAGTTAAGTTCAAGACATGGTAGAAAAGACTTATGTTAAGAAGTATGAAATGTGAAATAAAGTAAGAGAGGATGCATTAAAGGAGCTTAATTTAGGCACTGAAACTGACCCAAATATGGTGAAAATTAGTATGCACTTAAAAGGACAATTTTTGGAAGAGTTAGTAGAGCTATTAAAGGAGTATATGGATGTATTTGGATGGGAATATTCATAGGTGAAACACATAGATCTTGAGCTACATCACCATCATATTAACGTAAAAACGGATGCAGTACCTATAGCTTAGCAAAGGTATAGAATGAATCCAAACTTTGCAAAACAAGTTAAGGAAGAGATATTTGTGATGCAGTGCTTGATGTAGTGGCTAGTCATAAAATGTATAGTTTTCTTGATGGTTTCTTAGGGTATAATCAAATTAAAATTCTTGAAGAGGATCAACACAAAACACCTTTTATTACCAGATTTGGAGTCTATCTGTTCATGATTATGAGTTTTGGACTATAATGGACCTCCTTCCTTCAATTATGTGGCACATTAAGTATTTGAGCCTCATTTATAGGTTTTCCTGGGAGCTTGTGTGGATGATTTTTCTATCTTTGGTAAGATGGATTTACATTTGTTGCATTTGAGGTTATGTTTTGAAAGGTGTAGAAAATATAGATAAGTGTTGAATCCGTATAAGAGTGTAGCTGCATTGTCAAGTGGAGTATTATTAGGCCATTTCATATATGGCCAAGGTATGGTGATTGATGTGAAAAAAATAGAGGCTATTCAATCCACAAAGTGTCCAACTAACATCAAAGAGGTCATCGATTTGCAGTGAATGTTGACTATTATAATCCCATAGTCACTTCATGCATGGGTCAAGAGTCTAAGCTCTCTTGTTGCAAACCATAGTAAAGGTGTCACTAATATGTTTAGGTGTTTAAAAATCTTATATTTCTTCTCCTTTGCACCTAAACAAATCCTTTGGATCATCTCATGAATCTCAAATGGATTGTCTACAAGAAAAATAGAATAGAGCACATTCATATGTGTTCCCTTAACTTATTAGAGGCCAGCTTGAGTAAGACCTAAACATGCTTCATGTTTAATAAGGAAATTGAGATGATCAATACTGATTGCAAAGAGAAGATGGTGCAAGAACAAATAACTCAAAACATTAAAACCTGTTTTTTTTTCATTCTCCTCTTTATAGGATACTATCCTAGTGCAAAAAGAAAATGAATAGGGTGTCATGAACACAAAGGAAACCATCCTCAACCTTAGATTCTATATACATTTCTATATCTCATGATTGGTTCAAATTTTGGAGAAACTAATGCTTCCATTGCATCTAGCATGTGCCAAAACCCTAACATTGACTATCTACTTGCTGGATTTTGACATTTGTAGGTCCTATTTTGGATTGATAACATCATCCATGACATCATCAATCGTAACCACCATAGAGCACCACCTTTGAAAACCTATATAAGGAGGGCTTGGCCACTCTTATAGTCAATCTTGCCAATATGAGTCTTATGCCTTTTTCTAGTCTTGTGTAGTCTAGTATCTAGAACATCCTATTGTGTCCTATTGTAATCTCATAGTACGAGATCTTGTTGAGTTATTTCTTGTATCTAGTTCATCTCCTCAAAGGGAGTTCTTGTAATCTAGATATCTTGCTTCATACCTAGAATCCCAAGTTATGGGATCTCTTGTACCATCTCTAGTCGCGTTTTCCATACCTATCAATGTCGAGTAGTGGGACTTCTTGTATCAACTATACATTCTTGTATTATTTTCCCTATGTGGCTGATTTTGTAATTGAAAGTATAATTCCAAAATCTTGTGTAGTCTAATTAGAAGGCACAATCTAGTGCTCTCTTGAAATTTTGGTAAGAATACCTTTATCAAGTCTAGACACCATGGATTCCCTATGCAAGTAGATTCAATCTACCATAACGGACTTGATCTGCATGTCCAAGAGATGAAAAGTTTACTACAACAAGGTGATCAATTAGTTTCAAGCTATGCCTTAGATATTAAGATATTGTTTTCTCGAACTACATATCAAGAAGAGTACATGGTTAATCAGTTTTCAAGTGGCATCAACCCTTAAGTGAAGTATCTCTTGCTATCCATGCCTCAATCAAACACCTTGGAGGATCTTATCAATGAGAATATTCAATGTGAGAATCATTTGTTCAAAGGAAGCCAAGTCCAAGAGCTTTGAGTAATTAACACAACCTTCATCATGAATATGAATCAAGAATTTTTGAAGATCAATAGATCACTAGAAATGATTTGGAGCTTACACATTATGAAGATAACAAGAAGATAAAGGACAAGAAGACCTTTATGTTCCATCAAGAAGGTATACTTACTCAAGTTTCTCCATCAAATATCTTGGAAACTATCAAGATTGAGGATCATGAAGAAACTATCAAGATTGAGGATCTTGGAAACTATCAAGATTGAGGTCATCTAGTCTCTTACTAACTATCAAGATTGAGGATCATGAAGAATTCCAGGTTGAGCATGTCTTAGATTCAAGAATCTAAAAAGTAAGATTGGAATACCTTATTCATTGGAAAGGGTATGACATCAATTATCTTGATTTGGAACTTACAAAAAATCTTTAAAGAGAAACAATCAAGGTTCATGATTTCCATAGGAAGAATCCAATGAAACCCAAGCTAGAGAACATGGCTGCTCCTCATGGAATGCATCGCTTGAGGGGAGATGATGTCATGGACACAAAGCAAACCATCTTGAACCTTAGATTCTATATGCTAAAACCCTAATACTGACTATCTACTTGTTGAATTCTGACATTTGGAGGCCTATTTTTTATTGATGATATCATCAATATTAACCATTGTAGAGCACTACCTTTGAACACCTATATAAGGAGGGCTTGGACAATCTTATAGTCAGTCTTTCCAATGCCAGTCTTGGGAGCTCAAGGAGTCATGATCTCCAAGTAAGTACTTTTCAAGTTCGTGTTCGAGCTCTAGTATTGTGCCTTGTTCTAGTCTTGTCTAGTCTAGTATTTGAGATATCTCACTGTGTCCCATTGTAATCTTGTAGTACAAGATCTTACCGAGTTATTTCTTGTATCTAATTCGTTTCCTCAAAGGGAGTTCTTGTAATCTAGATATCTTGTTTCATCCCTATGATATCGGGTTATGGGAGCTCCTATATCATCTCTATTCATGTTTTCCGTACCTATTAGTGTCGGGTTGTGGGACTTCTTGTTTCAACTACATATTCTTGTATTATTTTCCCTAGGTGGGTAATTTTGTAATTGAAAGTATAATTCCAAAATCTTTTCCAATCTAGTGAGAGGGCACATTAGTGCTCCCCTAACACAAGGGTCATCCTTAATTGATAGAACATTTTAATCAAATAGCTTGAGAAAGCTTGCAATTGATGTTTGTCCACACTCATGCATCTCTCAGCAATGTTGAGAGCATCTTAATGAAATTTCGCCACAACCCATGTCTTTTATAGATTGGATAATGAATTCCCACTCGAGCCTATCATAAGATTTGTTGAAGTTGGTCCTTAGAAAGCGGCCATCTTGAGCATACTCTAGTTCAGTGAGAACTAGACCTTCCTAAACATCCATGATCGCCTCAAGGATAGACCTCCCCTTGATGAAAACTTTTTATCCTCACTAATCTATTTTTCTAAGAAACAACAATTTGATTACGAATAAACTTAAATAGGATCTTGTAACTTGTTTATAACATTGTAATTGGACACCAATTTTGAATCCTATTTTTGCTACCTTTTTGTGAATAATCTTGATAACACCTTCATTGAGACATATGAGTAGCACATTGATAGAAACTTCCTCTTGCAAAACCACATGTAATGAAGTGGTCACCATGTGCTTGAAGTTCTTAAAAAAGCATTTGCAAGGCCATCTAAGCCTGAGCGTTTTCCATTAGGAAGTGAGAAAATAACTTCAAGAATCTCATCATACCAAATGGGAACTTGAAGAAGAGGCTTCATATTTTGTGGAGTTCTTTTGGTTCTAATCCTAGAGATGGTCCATGTGCAATCATTCTTGTGAGGGGAAAGAGTCTTGGGAACCCCGAAAAGGTGGATAAATTGATGACAATGAGTGTACTATTTTCTACATCAGTGTTTTACTCAAACCCATTGATATCCATCATGAAAGGGATCGCTTCCTTGGATTGCTTCTTCTTGGGGAGGCGGTACATCTCTTTTGTAGGTTTATCTACCTTTCCTGTCCACCAATCCTTAAATTATACCTATAGATTCTTTCTTTGAGTTTCTTCTTTTTATCTCACCATGCCTCTCATTTTTAGGGGGTCATGTCTAGTATTGAGGCTGGCCCATTTTAACTTCTTCCTCAAGGCACCTAAGCCTACAATAAATATTTTTCCTTCTGGCTCGACAAATGTTTTGAAGATTCTTATGAGTTCGGAACAAGATGTGTGGTGTCTTCATGACTACGATCCTCCAGCATGTGGCTGGCAAGGAGTGGGTGGAAAGGGCCAAGTTTGAGGTCTTAGTAATCTAGTGTTGGAGGAAGGGGAATGAGAATATTTTTTTATTAGCATGAAACCATGGGACTTTCATTGTTGCAATTTCAGGCTCAACATGTGATGATCCAAGATGATAGGTATCACTTTTTCATTTTGATGATGTGTGTGGTGATCACACCATTATATGTCAGGGATACTTCATTGATCTTTACTAGATTTATCTACCAAGAGTGATGACACATTTGTTTTCTTGTGAGCTCACTCATTCATGGAAATTAGGATTTGCCTTATGTAATGTTCTTTATATATTGCACTAGTTGCATTGTTTTTATAGGTCATTCTTGTATATTCCTTTTATGTAATAGGAAAAGGAGAAGAAGATCATTATTTCTTGCCTTAATCTCTGTGTGTGTGTGCTCCTCTTTGAGTACGAGAGTATCCGAGTGAGCTACCTTCCTTGTCTCCTTTCTTGTGACATGGTATCAGAGCTAGTGTGGTTGTAGAGAGCTCATGGAGAAGGCTGACAATGAAGAGTACGTGCACGATTAACAAAATGACCTCATATTTCTACAAAAATTGGCATGAAAGTAGAAGCTAGGGCCCATAGAGAAGTCACGTTAGCTTGCAAAATGTTAAGTTGCATTTTGTTTGAAAAGAGTGAAATATTCCAAATCCAGATCTTCAAGCAATTTGGTGTTCTGTTGATACATAGAACTTTTTTTTTGAGATCGATTTATCAATCATAGTGTGATGACAATATTCAAGTAGAGGTATTGCTTCTACTATTTTTGTAGTATTGCAAGTTTCTACATAAATGGGAAGTGCAAATGGAATGATTTAGCTTATGAGTGATAAGCTTGACAAGAATAGCAAAACCATGATTATGATAAGGTGGAAGTTGTCCTTTGTGGTTTAGGAGTTGCACATAAGCAGTTTAGGACTTCTATTTAGACTAGGAAAAATATACTAAATTTTGTTAATCTAGTGTCCGTGCTCATTATTTAAGAAAATAATCTTTGTGAGGACTCAAACTCGCAAGGAAAACCTAGTTCTAAGTAGGTATTCTACCATGGGAGAGGAAGAGGCAGATGTAGAGGTTTTCGAAGTGAAAGAGGAATGGTAATCAAGATGAGGGTCAACAACAGAATCAGGAAGGAGGTAGAGGACAATTTCGAGGTAGGGGAGTGAAAGAGGCTATAGAAATTTCCACAAAATTGATTCAAGTAATGAAAATAAAGGATGTTGGAATTGTGGAAAACTTGGACACTTTGAATGTGATTGCAAGTTGAAGAATCAAAATAATTGAAGAGAGAAAAACAACTCTACATCCACAAGTGCAAATGATTTTAAGAGGTTGTTCATGGTCCAATATTACATGATGAATACAGTGTTTTCCAATGTTTCAAAATTGAATGGTAATTTATGGTATGCTCATTCAGGTGCTTCAAATCACATGACAAGTCATGTGGAATTTTTTCATAGTCTGCAAAAATTGCCCGTTCTTCGATATATTGAAAGAGGTGATGACACATCACATCCTACCGAGCATACATGAAACATAGCACTATCTATGGAGGATGGGAAGGTAAAACATCTTGTTGATGTGCTGCATGTTTTGAATACAACAAAGAATTTGGTTTTTGTTGGAAAAATGGTTGACGAGGAATTACAAGTCAGGCTCAATGTTCATGGATTATACATAGAAGAGTACAAAGAGGATGGACTATTGATTGCCAAAGGAATTGTTCACCTTAAATGTGAAAATTCTTGAAATGAATGCATCCATGTTTGCAAATGTTGGAGGAGTTATTGTTGATATAGAGATCTGGCACAAACAAATTGGAAATGAAAATTTGTAGAGGCTAAAATTGATGCTGTCAAAGAAGATTGTCAATGGACTACCAAATTTCAAGGTTGTAAAGATGCAAAAGGTATGTGCAGCATGTCAATTTAGTAAACAGTCAAGAGCATCATTTCCACATGACAAGCATGTTAGAGAGAATCTGCTAGAAATAGTATATATAGATATTTGGGGTCTTGCAAAGACCACATGTATGGGTGATTAAAGGTTCTGTCTTACTTTCATTGATGAACATACATGGAAAGTATGGGTGTACTTCATGAAAGAGAAGAGTGAGGCATTCACTCACCTCCACAATTTTAAAGCTATGGTGGAAAAGCAGACAAGGAACTATATTATGACATTAAGATTTGATGGAGAAATTCAAGGACAATTTTCATACAGATACACACCACAACAAAATGGCATTACCAAATGCAAAAGTAGATATATTGCAAAAATAGCAAGAGAATTGATGGTTGAGAACAATATGCCTCATTGTAATTGGGCAAAAGCTATGCATACATCTGTAGACAACATGAATAGAACTTCCACTCTTATTGTACATCAAGCTACACCCAAAGAGAAGTTTACAGGTAAAACGCTAAGCTTATGACATACGAAAGTATTTATTACAGGTAAAAAGTTAAGCTTATGACATATGTACATGTTCTAGATGAGTTGGGGATAAAGCTTGATCCAAAAGCAAAAGAAATGTATGTTCCCTAGGTACTCCCTTGTGCAAAAGGGATATAAATGTTATAGCCGACTCACATAGCAGGTGAAGGTAAGCTGAGATGTGGTGTCTGATCAAATTTCAAGCTTTTATGCAGATGCTAAAGGACTTGTTCTTCACTCAAATGACAAAGGAAATGTTGAAAAATCAATTGCAAAATCTCAAGTTTACAATGGACCTACTACATCACCAAGCAATAGTTCCAATTCAAATCCATGGATTGGAAGATTGCACGGAAATTTTAGTCAAGCAAATTCATCAACTACATGGAAGAAAGGTAGAGAAAAACTTTCTACTATTAATAAAACATCCACAGGTTTTGAAGACATTAATGGAGATTCAAGCGGTTTAGAAAAAAGCCTTGATGAGGAACTTGGATTGCCCTCTATGAAGAATCTAGGAGTAAGAAAGGCACATGGAGACGATACAAGGAGAAGTGACCCAAGACCAAGAAGATCTGTGAGGATGTGGAAATCACTACAATGATTGACATATGATAGTTACATGGCTAGTAATTGTGCCTACATGACCAAGGTAATACAAGATGCTAAACCTTCTTGTTTTGAAGATGCAATTGGAAATGCAAATTGGGAGAAACATATGGATGAGGAGATGGCTACAATATATGGAAATGAAACATGGAACCTAATTCCATTGCCACAAGCAGACAAATCCATAGGCTTCAAGTGGGTTTACAAGGTAAAGCACAATGCTGATGGTAGTGTAAGCAAGTATAAACCATGATTGGTAGCAAAAAGATAAGGATACATATGGCTTTGATTATGAGAAAATGTTCAAACCTATAGCTGAAATGTCTATTGTTAGAGCACTTGTTGCATTAGCTACAACAAAAAGATGGACTTTGCAACAGATGGATGTGAAGAATGCTTTCTTTCATGGTGAGTTGCAGGAAAAAGTATACATAGACAACTGCAATGATATGTAGGATTCAAAGCACCCACCATATGCTTGCAGGTTGCAAAAGGATTTGTATGGGCTTAAACAAGCCCCCCTCCCCCATACTTGGCATGCAAAGATTATTGATTACTTAACTACCATTGGATTTTCTATGTGTGATGTAGATCATTCATTACATGCAAGGAAGGGTGATGATAGCATTGCAATTGTGGATATTATGTTGAGGACCTAAAATTGTAGGTGGTGATAATGAAGAAAGCATTAAAGAGGTAAAGCAACTCCTTATCAAAGATTTTTACATGAAAGATGGTGGTGTGTTGTGATATTTCTTGGCCATTGAGTTTATATATACAAAAACAGGTATATGGATGTCACAAAGGCAATATGCCTTGAGTATGATGCAAAAGTATGGTATGGCTAATTTTAAGCCAATTTCTATGCCATTGGATCAGAATTTCAAGTTGGATACTACATTAGGTGAAGCATTGGAAAATGCTACTATGTTTAGGAAAATTGTGTGAAGTTTGATATATCTCACAATTACAAGGCCTAATATAAGCTACATTGCTGGACTTCAAAGTCAATTTATGCAGGTTCCGAGGAAACATAGATGCTTAAAGACACACTCTACAATATGTGAGTGCTACTTTGGATCATAAGTGGTCTTTAGGGAACTGTATTGACACTTTGAGCATTAACCTACTTGGGGTATTTGAGGAACGTTTCTCTTACTACAGAACAAAAATGAAAGAAAGAAAGTAACTCTATACTCTTATACACTTGAGTGGTTTGTGCATGTTATATTTGAGAGGAGGGAATAATATATACTTGTGTCTCTATGACATACAGAAAAGTAATCAATGCAGAGTGAGATAAATAATAGTTGTACTTCATGTATTGTGATGCGATGAAGAAAGTTTGGGCATTTAATATGTGTGTGTGTGTGTGTGTGAGAGAGAGAGAGAGAGGCTCAGGGAAAGATGTGGGTTCAATGTGTAGTGACATTAAAGAGGGAAAAAAGTTTGATTTTGTATTATATATTATTTTTTGGCTTGATTATATTTTTTAATTTATTTTCATTAATTACATACCTTTTGAGTAAAAAGAACAATAAAAAACAATTATAGAAATATAAATAAATTACATAATTACAAATTAAATTAGATAAAAAATTTTAATTAAACAAAAAATAGGGAAAATAGAAATAGAAACGTGTAAATAAATGTGTATATAGGTAAAGGAGATCAAAATAAAAATAGAAATCATATGCTTTATTTTACTCAGACTAGGCTCATTGCTATGAAAATAGTCTGTCCACAAATGGTTTTTGGTTCATGCTTGGTAACTCGTGCTTATCTTGTTTGAGCAAGAAGCAACCTTTTGTTGCCACTTCTAGCTCTGAGGCTAAGTAAATGCCAACTTTCATAGTGACTGTTGAGTGGGTGTGTTTGAGAGGCATTTTGGTTGATTTGCATGTTGCTTGGTCTTTTCCACCACCATCCTCACTAAAAGACATAGAACATTTGCAGTTGTGACAAACCTTGTGTTCCATGCTCACAAAAAAGAACATTGAGGTGCACTATCATTATGTCATGTAGAGACTGGAGAGGTACGTTTGGCCAATGAGTCCACATAGGATAATAGTGCAAAGCTTTTCAGAATGGCTTTGCCTAGGGAGAAGTTTGAGGTTTGTTGCCTTAATACATGGGTGCGATGTAAAGTGGAACAACTTGGACGTCTAGCTACATGGAGGCCTTGGAGATGGGTGAGAACTTGATGGAAACTTCCTATTCTAATAGAAGCAATGATGGTGGCTCCTAAAAGGATCATGGGGCTGATAAATAAGATAGAGAGGAGAAGTAAGAAGCACCCTTAGCTAGTAGTCCTAGCAAAGGTACTTTGACTTTAGGGAGTGTTAACAACTATTGTAGAGAGCTGGCAAGATCCCAAAGTAGTTACAATGCTCGTCATCACTCTACTCCCTTATATAGTGGCAAAAAATGAAGTAATTCTAAAAGAAGGAGCAACATAGATTCTTGCATCTTTAAGAGTTAAGTACAATATGATGTTGAAATCTTTGCACGTACTCAAGAAGAGATCTTCAAAGTTGATTCTAAAGACCCTAAACTAGTGAGGGACAATTTGGCTTGTGTAACTCTCAACAAGACTCCTTGCAATAAGAGAAACTCTCCTCTTTGAATGTCAAGGCCAGTGGCTAAGACTTAAAAGTTAATGCTATTTCTTGGGATTAGATTCTATCACATGGAAAAAGGAAAGGGCAAAGTCGATTCAGACTCTAGACCTATGGTTCGAGGTGGTGTGATCTATGTGCATTGGGGGAATATCAAAGATGATGGAGATCCAAAGTGGAGACCACCTATTTTGGACTTGTTTATGCCTCAACAAAGAGAAAATTCATCGATGTCTCTAACGCCTCATCTCTTGGCTAACCAAGGCCCACAATCCCTCACCAAACCTTGATTCAATTATCAAAGAAATCCCAATTCTCATTGCAATGGGGCATGCACATGGCCTAATTCAACATTGTTCAATAGACATTCTCTGAATGAATGCCCTGAGGTGTATTACAAGTGGCGAGGGAACTTCTATCAAGTGAAGGAATCATTGACATGGGACTCTTCATGAAAGAAAACTTCTACTAAATATCTCCCTTTCTTGCACACATTTTGCCTACCTTAATAGAACCTGTAGCATAGTCTTTCCTTTCTTGATGAGGACATAAAGGTTGTAAAAAAAAGGGGGGGCATGGGGGGATGTTCATGTTGGAAACCTCTAAATCTCCAAAGGCTTGATCTATATTGACTTAAGAGCACCTCTATCTCAGTTATAGACCAAACTTTACACAAATGTTACCTTAATTTATCAATTCTTACACTATCACTTCTCTGAATGAGAATTCTTCCTTCTTCAAGAAGTCTACTTCATAGATTGACTTCATTACCTACATACATCTTTAGGTTTCTTCAATCTAATGATATGCATACCTCCACGCTACCTTTACATAATCATATCAACCATTAGTCCTTCAAATGAACTATTAAACCTTAAGATCAAAAGTATGTCACAAACTCTTCTCCTGAAGCAGCGACTTTGACATAGTCAACTTCTAAGGTTGATTTCTCACAACATAGATCCCATTTTGCTAAATGCTTTTAGCCATAGCTTGCTTATCTTTGAACTTAGATTTTGAATGCTTATTCATCAAAAAGGTTACACTATACACTAAGATCCAAGCAAAACATTGACACAAAAAAGTGCATGACTTTGAGAGGTCTATCTATAGACTTTACATATACATGTTCCTATTGATTATACTCATAGGATGAAAGCAATTAGACCATGAAACTTTGAACATAGCTTCATTAGGTTCTACATTAGATGTGTAGAAAAGATTTCTTGATCCACATGATCAGGCTGAGAGAAATTAGAGAAAGACTCGATGCTAACTTCTGAAGATGACTCTCTACACATCTATCTCATTGACACTTGGCTTCTAATGACTCTCTCACTTATTTCTTTACAACGTTGACTTTTATACATATGATTCTAGACTCGTCCCACATCTATTACATATTCCTTATCATCCTAAGAATAATCTATATCCATTTTACAAGAATTCTCAACTAGTAATGTACATATGTGTATAGACTACATTTCTGAGATCTCTTCACTATCTTCAATGACTTCTTTGATTTCATTATGATCCTGAATTGCTTCAAGCTCTTTATAATCATCAATTTGGGATTGCTTTTGTCCAACAACTCCCCCCCTCAATCACTAATTGTGATTATTCCATTCTTCTTATTCCTGCCATCTCTTTGAACTTATGTAACTTAGGTCCATCTAAGATTTTTGTCAACATATCTGCAACTTGCGCTTTTGTTGAAGTATACAATACTTCAATCTCTTTATTAAGTACCTTTTCTCTCAAGAAATGATAGTGAATCTCTATGTGTTTGGTCCTAGTATGAAAAACAGGATTAGCTGCCAAATATAATGAACTCATGTTGTCTCCAAAAATAATTGGAGTACTCTGATCAGTTCCAAAACTCTTCAATTAGGTCTTTAACCATATCACTTCTTTTGTAGCCTCTACCATTCCTTTATACTGAGCTTCTGTGGATGACAAAGCAATTGTGTGTTGCTTCAATATAACAGAGATAACCATGAGTAGACCTTCTATCATCTGAATTACCTGCCCAATCTGCATCACTAAACACTTTGATTCTTGTGTGAGAAGTAAAACCATAATACAAACCTTCACTTAGGGTTCCCTTGATATATTTGAGTACCCTTCTAGCTGTAATCCAATCAGTTGTCTTTGGACAATGCATAAATTGTGATAAAACACCAACTGCATTTGATAGGTCTGGTCTTGTCAAGGTAGCATAGATCAAACTACCTACCAAACTCTGATATTCCTTCATGTCATTAAATTCTTCACCTCCATATCTGCTCAATTTATGATTTACCTCTAATGGTGTGATTGAAGGCTTGCAATCTTCCATGTTGAACTTGACCAAAAGATTCCTCAAGTATCTCTCTTGTGTAACATATACTGCATGTTGGGTATACACAATCTGTATTCCTAAGAAATAAGATAAGTTTCCCAAATCACTTATCATAAACTCCTTCTCTATTTGTTTCTTAAGCTCCTTGATTCCTTGAGCATTTGTACCTATGAGAATAATATCATCAACATAAATACACATGTATATATACCCATTTTCACTTGCCTTCACTAGCAAGCTACTATATTCTTTTGAAGCTTGATATCCACATTCATTAAAGAACTTGACAAGCCTATAATTCCATGCTCTTGGAGCCTGCTTCACACCATACAAAGCTCTTTTGAGTTTACACACATAATCTGATCCAACTGAATCCATGAAGCCTTGAGGTTGCTCCATGTACACTTCATTTGCAGTATATCCATTCAAAAATGTATTCTTCACATCTAATTGTGATAACTTCCATCCTTTACAAGCAGCAATAGCAATTAGAGTTCTAATTGTGGACATCTTAGCAACTGGACTAAAGGTTTCATCACAATCTACCCCATAAGTTTGGGCATAATCTTTAACCACAAGTCTAGCTTTGTATTTAGACACCTCACCATTTGCAGACCTCTTTGTTTTATACACCCATTTACATCCTATTACCTTCTGATTCTTTGGTCTTGGCACCAATTCCCATGTCTCATTCTCAAGTAGAGCATCATACGCTTCTTGCATTGCCTTCTCCCAATTCGGTTTACCTTTAGCTTCTTCATATGTGGTTGGATCTTCTTCTGTCTTCACAATGTAAGCATAATCTTTTGTTGTTAAGAAAGATGTATCATAGCTATACCTGATAGGTTCTTTCCTTTCTCTCAAAGATCTTCTGACCTCTGCACCTTGAAGTCTCAGCAACATTTGATTCTGGATCAAATCTTGGCCCATCTTCAACATTGCCCTGCAATTTACTTTTACAATCATCATCATCAATATCTTCTTCATACACCTTTACTTTGGTCTTCCCTTTCCTTTGTATTTCTTCAGCATCTGCATACTCATTTGTTGACCCTGTATACCATGTGCTTTGCTCATCAAATGTAACATGTTTTGTCACAAGAAATTGCTTTGTAGATGGACTCCACAATCTGTAACCCATCTTTCTATCATCATACCCAATAAACACATACTTCTCTACTTTGGGTTCTAGCTTATGTCTTAATTGTGAAGGAACATAAGCATATGCCAAACATCCAAATACTTTACAATGATCAAGAGTAGGTTTCTTACCCCACCATGCTTCATAAGGTGTTCTACCATCCAAAGCTTTGCAGGGTAGCCTATTCACAAGGTATGTTGCAATGTTGATAGCTTCTGCCCATAACTAGTTTGGGCAATTCTTCTCTTTCATCATTGATCCTACAAACTCTACAAGAGTTCTATTTCTTCTTTTTGCAACTCCATTTTGTTGAAGGGAGTACCTACAAGTTACTTCTCTTTTTATACTTGCATTCCACAAATAGTCATCCAACTCTTTAGAAAAATACTCTCCCCCTCCATCTGATCTCAACCTCTTGAGCTTTTGTCCTGCGATCCTTTCTGCATAAGCATGATAATGCTTGAATGTCTTGAACACTTCAGATTTGTCTTTGATTACAAAAAGTTTAATCCACCTTGTTGCACCATCAACAAACAACACATAATATCTGGATCCATTTATGATATAGTCCCTTGAAGGACCCCACACATATGTATGAACCAACTCAAGCATGTTTGAAAACTTGTATCCTGATTTATTGTATGACCTTTTGTGTGCTTTAGCTAATTGACAAGCTTCACACTTGTAGACCATGTGTTGACCTTCAACATTTGGCAATCCAAGCACTACATTATTCTTTGACATTTCCTTTATGTCTCTTTCATTAACATGATCTAGCCTTTTATGCAATAGATCTAACTTATACATCTTTTGACTTCCATAAGTAAACAATGCATGTCCCACATTACCTTGGACCTTGAGTGTAAAAATTCTTCCTTCCTTTTGACCTGTAATGATGCTTCTATATCCCTAATTTGGATCTTGCACATAAACACCATCATTTGTGAATCTGACTTCATATCCCTTCTCCACAATTTTTCCTACACTTATCAAGTTTTTAGGAATAGTAGGAACATAAAGTACCTTGCTTAAGAGTGTGCTTCCACTCTTTGTCTTTACTGATCCAATGCTTTCAACTTTATGCTTGGTGTTATCTCTAGTTTGTACTGTATGTCCATTCACCTTTTCTTCCATGTCAGTCATCAATGATATGTTGCCACTCAGATGATTGCTACATCCTGAGTAATATAGAATACCCTCTGATCTTCTCTTACTGCCTCATGTGTTGCATTCAAGATGAGAATCATGTCATCGTTTTGATTTGATGCATAATTATAGTAGTTATTGTTGTAGGACTGAGATTGAAAGCTTCTTCCACCTCCTCTAGCATATGATGTCCTACCACCTCTTCCTCTGAAGTTACCTCTTTGATTTATGCATCCTCTACCTCTTTGATTAAAACTCTGATGATGGCTTCCACCATTTTGATTGTTATACCAACAATCATTTTCCAAATGATTTGTTCTACCACAAATCCAACAGGCTTTAGTATTATCTTTGTTCTTACCTCCTCTTCCTTTACCTTTGAAATTCGTCTTTCCTTTTGTGAAATTAGCTTGGCTAAAGGTCCTTCATCATCATTTGACTGTTTTCCTTTGCCATTCTTTTTCGTGTCCTTGGAGTACATAGCTTGACTTGCACTCCTATCATTATCTCCTTTAATGTCCTGCTCAAAAGTTAGCATGTGTCCTAACAATTGATTAAGATCAGGAGTAAAATGATCTAATGACAATTCTATGGACAATATGAAAGGCTTCCATTTCTCATCTCCTCTCAGACCTATAAGTATTTGTCTTACTAACTTATCCTCTTCAATATCTTCATCTACTACTCCCAAGTTGTTTGCAATATCGTTCATTCTTGCCACATAATCACAAATTCATTGTGAACTCTTCTTCTTGAAGGTTGTGAACTCTGCCCATAATGAAGAGTTCCTTCACTTGGTTGTATTTTGGAAATGCTCTTCCAAGGCATCCCACACATCTGTTGCACTTTCTAATCCTCTAATATGAGGTAGCAGATAATCATTTATAGCCATGTAAATGATGCTCCTAGCTTGAGCATCCTTCTTCATCCAGTTCTTTAAATCTGCAAGTTGTTCCCTAGTTGGAACACTAGGATCTTCAAACTCAGGCTTTTCTTCTTCTCCTCTGATGAATGCCATCAAATCTTTGCTCATGAGGTGTGCCTCCATCCTCATGGACCAAGCTGGATAGTTCTCCCTATCTAGCTTATCAATCTGCAAGCTTTCTCCCATCTTTGATCTTCTATGTCACCAATTACTAAGATTTATGGTGATATAATGTACCTTTGATATGAAGCTTTAATCCTTCTTGATCCTTTCGAACTCAATCTTCACTCTTCTACAGGTTGTCTTCAAAACTTTGAACTTGTTCACCTTCAATTTGAAAAGACTTCAATATCTGCAATAGTCAAGACTTCCAATGCTCTTACTTCACATATATTGCGTCTTCAGCTCTGATGCCACTCTTGGAGACCTCTAAATCTCCAAAGGCTTGATCTATACTGATTTAAGAGCACCTCTATATCAGTTATAGACCAAACATTACACAAATGTTACCTTAATTTATCAAGTCTTCCACTATCACTTCTTTGAATGAGAATTTTTCCTTCTTCAAGAAGTCTGCTTCAAAGATTGACTTCATTACCTGCACATATCTTCATATTTCTTCAATATAATGATATACATACCTCCACACTAGTTGTGTGCAACCATATAAACCATTAGTCCTTCAAATGAACCATTAAAATTTTAATTTGATCATTAAGACCAAAAGTATGTTAGAAATTGTTCTCCTAAAGCAGCGACTTTGATATAGTCAACTTCTAAGGTAGATTTCTCACAACATAGATCTCATTTTGCTAAATTCTTTTAGCCATATCTTCCTTATC
The DNA here is from genome assembly GCA_020310875.1 of Ceratopteris richardii. Taxonomy (NCBI): domain Eukaryota; kingdom Viridiplantae; phylum Streptophyta; class Polypodiopsida; order Polypodiales; family Pteridaceae; genus Ceratopteris; species Ceratopteris richardii. Next base: position 94,980,918 of record CM035410.1, read on the forward strand.
TTCCAACTTATATTTTGAATTCTTACTTATAAAAAACTTTACACTATAAACTGAGATCCAAGCAAAACATTGACACAAAAAAGTGTACGACTCTAAGAGATCTATCTGCAGACTTTACATATACATGTTCCTATTGATCATACTCACAGCATGAAAGGAATTAGACCATGAAACTTTGAACATAGCTTCATTAGCTTCTAGATTAGATGTGTACAAAAGATTTCCTAATCCACATGATCAAGTTGAGAGAAATCAAAGAAAGACTCGATGCTAACTTCTGAAGATGATTCTCTACACATCTATCTCATTGACACTTGGATTCTAATGACTCTCTCACTTATTCCTTTACATCATTGACTTAAATACATATGATTCTAGACTCATCCCGCTTCTATTATATATTCGTTATCATCCTAAGGATCATCTTTATCCATTTTACAAGAATTCTCAACTAATAATGTACATATGTGTATAGACTACATTTCAGAGATCTCTTCACTATCTTCAATGACTTCTTGGATTTCATTTGGATCCTTGACTTGCTTCAAGCTCTTTATAATTATCAATTTGGGATTGATTTGTTCCAACAATTCAAGATTTGGAAAAAAAATGAAGAACTCACCTATGACCTGAATTATATCAATTTGCTACTTGCCACACTCTTCCCAACCTTAAATAACCCTTTCCCTCGGCACCTCTAGAGTCCTCTCTAAGGTCCAAACACTGCTCATATGGCCACTCTAAGGAGATGGAAAAACTCAAAGACGTGCTAGTGCCTTGGCTCCCTCTGAGCTCTAGTCCTTAGGTCCTCAACCAAAAGTAGGTAGGCCAATGGTAGAACATGAAGGTCTAAATAAATCGAACACTCTCTCCCCCTTCTAGAGCTCCTTGTCCTTAGTGATCAAAGAAGGAAAGTGTTTGCGAATTAGAGCTTCTGATTTGGTTGGTCCATGCTACTGAACACTCTAGTATGGAGCCATTTTGTAGCTTCTCCTCCTTCTTATCAAGGACTCAAAATTGAAAATCTAGTTGAGATGTTCTATTTTCTAAAGCAACTAAACCATCTACACAATTCTCATATTCCGAAATGTATGTTCTCAACTTGTTAACATGAAAAACTAGGTGAACTTTGCAATCATGTGGCAATTGTAATTTTTATGCCACGTCACTAATCTTCTTGATTACTATCCAAGGTCCACAAAATTTAGGGTATAACTTGGGTTTCTGACTGACTTTTAGTGACATATGAAGTGGAACTTGTAAAAACACACAATTTCCCTCTTGCAATGTCTAAGTTTTGTGATGTCAATCTACAAACGCTTTCATCATCTCAACAACTTGTTGTAGATTGAACTGAGCTATTTTCAAGATAGCTTGCATTTTTGCTAGAATTTGGGAAGCACTCAAAGATTTCTTGGGTAACCCAATGGTAGTTGGACTATGGGGAATAAATCCATAAATAACCTGAAAAGGTGCCAACTTAGTAGTTTTGTGCTTCCAATTGTTATAAAAAAACTCAACTTACGGGAGGAAACTATCGCAATTTGTTTGTTTCTCTGAAAGATATGCTCATAGCATATCTTTTAGTATCTGATTAACTCTTTCAATCTCACCATCTATCCATGGATGCTCTCCACTACTCATCTTGAGTTGAACTTGAAGCTAATTGAACACTAGTTTCCGAAATGTCTTCTAAACCTAGGATCCCTGTCTAAAGCTACGTATTTAAGTACCATGTAGTCTAAAACTATTTTGAAGATATACTTCTCCAACTTGTGGAGGCTCCATTGATTCATTTGTAGAAATAAAGTGTGCCATTTTGTTAGAACAATTGACCACCACAAGAATAGCATTCTTTTGTTGTGGTGTCCTAGATAAACCCATATGGAGTCCATGGAAATACTATCCCAACAATACGGTGGTACTTCCAATGGTTGTAGTAGACCTAGAGGAGTAATCCTCTCTACTTTATTCACTTGACATTCAAAACACTAACTTACATAATTGTTTATATCTCAGACCATCTTTAGCCAGCAAAAAGTGTCTCTAATCAATCGCAAAATTTTTCTCAATACCAGAATGTCCTGCACAAGGTACATCATGGTTTGCAAAAATAACTTCTATTCTAAACTTCCCTTCTTGGGAACGAGGCATACAAATCTTTCCTTTTCTTTTAAGAAAACCTTGCTACACTTGAAAATTAGAAAATGCCTTATCCTCATTATTTTTTGACAACTTTTTCATTATAGACAGACAATTATCATCTTTAATCTTTGAATCTTTCATCTCGTGGATTAAATCACTATCTAGAACTGTGAAGTTAATCTGATGCAAAATATGAGATAATGCATCTACATTTGTGTTCATTTCTCCTTTTCTATATAGAATTCCCATCTGAAATTCTTGCATCAACTCTGCCCATCTAGCCTATCTCCATCAAAGATTAGGCTCAAAATAGATATACTTCAATGTGTGATGATGTGTGTATACTTTAAAAGTTATCTTATACAACTAGTGTCTCCAAATCTTCAAAGCATGAACTATCACATATAGTTTCTGTTCATGGACAAGCTAGTTTCTCTAAGCTGGAGAAAGTTTCTTACTTTCAAAAGCTATTGGTCTATGACTTTGAATTAGAACTGCACCCACTATGATGCCACTAGCATCAGTTTCTATTTCAGAAGGTTTTTGTGGATCTACCACTAATAAAATTGGGGCACTTGAAATTTCTTGTTTCAATGTGTCAAAAGCTTGCTATTGTGCACTAGTCTGCACAAACTTTTGATTATTCTATAACAAATCCATCAGTAACATAGTTATGTGTGAATAGATGGCAATGAATTTCCTATAGAAGCCTAATATTCCTAAGAATGATCACAATTGGCACTCATTATGAGAAATCCACCGATTAAGGATCACATAAACTTTTCGTGGATCCATTCTAATCTCATCTAAGTATTCAACCTTAGATCAACATAGCTATGTCTATTTTGGCTTGAAGTACAAAGTTATCTCATGTAACATTTGATTAAATTGTACACAAGTGACATTCATGTTCTTTCAAACTCTTACTGTAAACCAACATATCATCTACAAAATCAACGACAAATTGACCAATATAAGGACAAAAAATATATCATTCATGAGCATCATAAAAGTAGTTGGAGTGTTAGTTAAACCAAAAGGCATTACAAGATACTCATAATGACCAAATCTAGTGTGAAAAGTTCTTTTATATACATCATCAACCTCAACTCTTATTTGATGATGACCACTTTTTGAGTATATTTTCCTATATACAATAACACCTCCTAGTGCATCCAAAATAATGTCGATGTGAGGCATTGGATATCTGTGCTTAATTGTAACTTTATTAAATTTTTTATAGCATATAAACATCTTGAAGGATCCATCCTTTCTGCGAACCAAAAGCAATGGGGCTAAAAAAGGTAAATAGCTCGATCTAATGAGTCCTTTTTTTAGATACTCTTTGCTCAAATTCCATACTTCTACCTTCTCTTCCAAACTCATTCAATATAGTTATATGGCTGGTGGATGAGATTTTCATACTAGTTCAATCCTATCCTCTAGTTTTTTGTGAGGCAGAAGACCTAAAGGCAATTATAAAACAAACAAGTTTTGAAATTAAGTTTTCATTCTAGAGGCTAGTTGAGCTTCCAAATGAATTTGCGCTTGTTCAAAATAAAGGAGATAAAGATACTTACACTCTACTTTTCCCATCATAGAGGTAGACATTCGTCTGTAGATCTGAACATCATGCTCTCCATAGATCGTGATTCAGTGACCATTATCATTAAACTGATATATATGAGCCTGAAAATCTATAATTGGCTTCTTTCTTGCATGCCACTATTTGCTAAGAATGAGATCAAAGCTATCTAGCTTGGTGATCGCAAAATCCAACTCATCTTTGTATGACTGAATCTAGACTGGTAATCTGACTACTCATTGATCCAAGGTCTTATATCCCTTCCTATGTGCTAACTCTACTCTATAGGTATACTTAAATGGACTAGTCTTTAGCTTTAATTTCTTCATAGTGAAGAATTAATAACATTATCCATCGATCTTGTGTCAAACAAGACTATAACAAGATGACCATTAACCTTCCCACTGATGAAAACCAACTCGATGTCTCAAAGCTAATACCTTTTTTGAGCAACTAGGGATAACACCACAGCTGATACATTTTTCACCTTCTTGGTGACTCTTATGTTTGAGAGGGGTTGTTTGTCTTTAGATGGAGGATCCAACTCAGTCTTTTTAGCTAAAAGGTCCAAATCTAAAGGAGATGATAGAGTGAATAGTGAAGACTACTACCTCTCCACCACCATCACTACAAATATCTTCTTCTTCTTCTTTTTAGGAACCATCCTATAAGCATGTCAAACTAGGCATTTGTAATAGAAACTCTCACACTAGGACTTTTCTTTCTGTTGTTGCATCAAAACAGATCGTTCAATAGTTCTATCTACCATGGAAGCATTTATGTTTCTCTTCCCATGGCTCAAAGTCTAAATGACATTCATCTGTCTATTAGGTGTTGGAACTCAAGCTATGGACTTACTAAACGAAGTATTCTTTTGTCCTGATGGTTACAATCGAGAGCGTCACCCATCCTCCAACACCAAGGCAAGTTGTACTACCTCATTTAAGGTATGATAGTGCTCTTGCACAAGCAAATGCAACATCTCCCTAGCCCAAGCACAAACTTATGCACATAAAGAAAAGAAGGCACCTGACCTAGTATGTTCAATAGAATTTCTTTGTACTTATCTCCATACTCATGTATTGTAAGTTATCTTTGCTACAGGTAGAAGCAAGCATCTGAATCCCTAGTATGCTCATCTCGAGGAACAAAATTGCTATAAAACATGACCTTGAATTTCACCCAAGTGGCAGGTTTTATCTTGTCCTAATCTATTTCCCTTGACCATCAGTGGGCAACATCCAACAAAACATAAGCGGCATGTTGGATCTTCTGTTTCTCATAATCCATATTGCAAAGTGGAAAGCATTGCTTCCACTTACTAATCCATTGCTCTATCGCATCTACCATCCTGGTGCTAGCCTATATATGATACTTTGGTGGATTCAAGTCCTTTAATTTCCACTTGAGATATCTACTAGCAGACACCCCCACATATGTAAGTGGTATGTATAAACTAGATGGTTCAATAGTTGGAACTTCCATCTATGTTGATGTACCAACTAGTGGCATCTCTCATTTCTTAATGCTTTGAGGATCACCCAAAGAGTATCTTCCATGCCTATAACCTTGTCATTGAGGGACATAATCACCTAATTGTATGGTTGCTCAAGCTTGGCCTGAGTAGTGGGAGATAATGTCTCATTTAGATTCATTCTAAATAGACAACAGAATCCATAAGTCATGTGAATGGGAAATACAATTCCTAAGTAATAATGTTCCTAATCAATTACTTTTTCATGCACGAAATGAAGTAAAAAGATGTATTCTAAATCCTCTCTCAATCCCATACATCCACAAAAGGACCTCACTCAATCCCCATGTCCTATAAAATTTTACATTATGAATATACAAGTTATGGCAAATCCTAAAATACATTTGCAATAAGGGCCATGAAAAAGCTATATAAGATTATATATTTCAAGAAATGATTATAAATGAGCCTATACAAACTAAAAGTCTAATACAAGTGAAATCCAAGTGATTTTCCATAAGATGCTACAATTTAAAGTCTTCGATGGCTTCCAATAACTTCTCAGATCATAAAGTGTCTTAGTTTTAAAATGAACAGATATTTAGAAGTTCCAAACATCTCTAAAAATAATTATTTTCGGTATCCGAATAGTTGTGAATATTTTCCTTCACCTCCAAGTAGAAACAATGCAATTGGATCTATGAGCATGCATTTATGGCCAAAACTCTACAAACATGTACCTATGTGCAAGAGGTCTTGGGAGTGATACATACATCCTAAGAAGCACTCAATATAATGATCAAATGAGTATGATTTGATTATCGATGCATGTTGTTTAACTTAAATTCATTTTACTTTCATGCTCAAGGATTAGTTAATGCATTCTTATCAATGCATATATTCATTCCTCCTCTCATAATTGACTAGTCATAAAGTTAAGTGTTTCATTAAATGCATTAAAAAGGATGATCATGAAAAGAATTAAAATTGAAAACATATAAATGTTGTAGCATTTCCTCAATCACAAGCTTTCCATCACTCGAGAATATTAGAAGCGAGGAAAACAAAACTTGCACACAATAAGGGAATATTTGATGCAGGAGAGTAGACAAGATATGACTTAGAGAAAGAGAAATTTTACGATTATAGATTTGAATCAATCAATACAATAGCTTCTTCAAGAATCCTCTACCTCCACGCCACCCTCAAGCTATCACAATCTCATTCACACTTGCACTCTCAATCACACTCTCACACTCACTCTCACTCTCTACTTTCAAAGCCCTATAATTCAAAACTAGTGAAAAATTAGCTTAAGGTTGTGAGAGACACTTTTATTCATTCTTTTGATTCTTCACAATAGTGTTAGATATGGCCTAGGCCTAGATCCACCTCCCAGTCTCACTTTTGAGCCCTCCAAGTTTAGAGATTCTAGAGAGAGAATAAAATCAAGGAACTTTCTTATAATGAACTAAATGTTGAGCCCTAAACAAGGTACTTAAACCATGATTCACAAATTTCACACAAACACTTTTTATTCTCTTATGCATGCTCTTAATTTCTCTCATACATAATTTTTCTTAATTCTTTCATCTTCAACTTCAATTTTCAACCAAAAAACATGATGCGGATAAGGTCTGTTGGTGCATTTTGCCCAAGCCTACATGCTTGATATGCTTGATATTATCCTCATTTGTAAGTCACATGAGTAGTCATGTGAACACCTCTTGTAAAAGAGTACATTTTATCTCTTGTAAATGGAAAAAGAAAAAAGGAAAAGGATGGCTTACCTCATCCATGATGTAAAAGCAAATTCGTGGCTCCAACTACCAAAATCACGAATTTTTGAGCTGAGGGAATCTCTCCTAACTTTGGGGATCACTTTTAGGTGGAGCCATTCGAATTCGAATTCAAAACTCCCTCCAAGAATAGCTATAAAAGGAGCAAGAAGGAAGAGGCGATTAGCAAGCCTTGTACGTGACCACTTCATGTCATTTTGTAGAGATTGAAGAGCTTACTCCATAGCTCTATCATTCTACTCCCATTGTGCAAAGATTCATTGCCAATGTGGTTGTAATCATATGTGAATCTATACATTTATTATCATCTACCTCTCTGTTTTGTTCTCTGCTATACTCACTCAGAGCAGTAACTTCAGAAGGTCATATCTCGAGTTTTACTGAACCTTTTTCAGTGTTTTAAAGTGCGTTGGATAGCTCTCACTGTCTAGTTTCTACCTATAAATTTTCAAGTTCATTGAATTTATACTTTTGGAGATATCTGCATTTTACTGCTTACTGGTCTATCTCTGCAGAGCCCCGAGAATTGTGGGAATGTTCCAGAACTTGATGAAACTTGTTCTCAGTGCTCAGTCCATCATTTGAAGTGTTTTAACTTGGAATAGGAAGCTTGCTAAGTCTATTTGCTATGCCCAAAAGGAATTTTTCTAATTCCTTCCAGGTTGAGAGCACTGTTCATTTTTTCCAGCAGGTGTATGTTCAAAAATAGCAAGTTTTGGGAGCTAGTCATTTCGCAACTTGTCGGTCTTGACTTAAACTTTTGGGATACATGTTCCAAAGTACTTGGCTGATATTTTGGTGGATTTAGGAAGCTCAAAGGGTCTACTAATCAACTCTGAAGTCTCAGTTGGCTGGTGTGAAGCTGGTTGTAGCGGCACCTACTCATCTTTGGATTGCATCCACCATCTCTCTTCACAGTGGTATCAGAGCATAGTCAAGCAACATGGGAGATGGATTTCCATCAACAATTGACAAATTGGATCGAAACAACTATCCGGCATGGTCTCTAAGGATGGAGGCTTACCTTCAAGGAAGGAATCTATATGGATTCATATCCGGAGATGAAGCAATGCCAACCATGAGGAACAAAGGGCAACCATCACATGAAGAAGTGGAAGGACTTTCGAATTGGTGTTCGAAGGATGCACTTGCAAGGTCCTATATTCTAAACTCAATCTCTGATTTTCTTTTACCTCATGTCAAGGGATGCAAGACATCAAGAGAAACCTGGAATGCACTTGCTTCTTTCTTCTCTTCCAACACTCGAGCAAGGAAGAACCAATTGTGGATGGAGTTCACAACAATGAAGAAAAGCCCGAAGCAAAATGTGACTGATTATGTCACAAAGATGAAGGAGATTTCCGACCAACTTGGAAGCATTGGAGAGGTAATTGAAGAGGAGCAAATCATAAGACAAATCATGAATGGAATCAAAGCAGACGACAAGTGGGAGTCATTCACAACAGCCATGGATTTATACATGGATATGCATGTACCCGACCTCAACACACTCATGGGCCAACTCTTCACTCATGAAGCAAAGATTAGCAAAGGTGGTGAGTCCTCAAGAGGTAATCAAACTTCTGCCTTATATTCTGATAAAGCTAAGGTCAAGGACAAGTCAAAGAATAGAAAGAATGAAGATGAAGGAAGCTCTTTCCAAGCAAACTTTGCAGGTAGAGGACGAGCTAGAGGAAGAGGCAGAAGTGGAAAGCAAGGCAGGGGGAGATTCCAATCATCTCAACCTTGCAACATATGTGGCTTATCTAACCATACTACTGAAGAATGTTTCAGGAATCCAAGGAACTCAAGAGGAAGAGGATTCAATAGAGGTGGCTATGGATCAAATAGAGGTAGATACAATGGAGGCTACAACAACAACAACTACTACAACAACAATTACAACAACAACAACAACTATCAAAGTGGCCATAGAGGAAGAAGAGATTACAATAACTATGCAGAGGACCAAAGTCAAGAAGATTCATTATTGATTATGAATCTATCAACAAAGAAGGGTAAGGATGATGATCACATATTTTACATTGATTCGGGATGCTCGAACCATGTAGCAGGAAATGTGGCTTTACTTTCTGATTTGGAAGATCCTCATAACAAGCATGAAGTGCAGACAGGAGATGACACAAGGCACTCAGTGGAGAAGATAGGTAATGTGAAGACATCAGATGGGAATATGAACCTCTTAAGCAAAGTCTTGTATGTCCCTACAATTACCAAAAATTTAATAAGTGTTGGACAGATTGTTGAAAAAGGATTGCAGGTTAGATTCAATCGATTTGGAGCATATGTTGAAGACCCAAGGCAAGGCTTTCGAAGGATTGCCAAAGGAGAAAAGACAGGAAGGCTTTTCACTTTTGAAGTGGAAGATACAAAGAACATAGCTTTGTTTAGCTATGGATCTCAAACTCTAACAGAGTTGGAGATATGGCACAAAAGGCTTGCTCACATTGGTGAGAGGACACTCAAACAGATTTGCAGGGACCAAAGTGTACTTGGTTTGCCTAATATCACAAGGCAACACATGATTTATAAGTGTGAAGCTTGTCAACTCGGCAAGGCTCATAGACAACCTTTCAATAAGAAAGGATATATGTATCAAAATCCTTTGGATCTAGTGCACACAGATGTGTGGGGTCCAAGTAAGGAGCCATCTATATCAGGCTCAAGATATTATGTGTCTTTCATAGATGATTGTAGCAGGTGGACCATTCTGTTTTTCATGAAGCACAAGGATGAAGTGTTTAATTGCTTTAAGAAGTATATTGCTCTTGTTGAAAATCAAACAGGTAGGACTTTGAAAAGACTCAGATCAGATGGTGGAGGAGAATACTTCTCTTCTGAATTTGATGCCTTCTTGCATGAAAGAGGCATTAAAAGGGAAGTCACTACAAGGTATACACCTGAACTCAATGGTGTAGCAGAGAGGAGGAATAGAGCTATCGTCGAAGCTGCAAGGTCCATGCTCAACGAAAAGGGATTGCCGAACTACCTATGGGCAGAGGCTGTGTCGACAGCCACATATCTCATAAATAGACTTCCATCTAAGTCACTAGATGGAACCACTCCATATGAAGTGTGGAATGGAAGAAGACCTAGTCTAGAGCATTGTAAAATCTTTGGATGCTTAGCCTATGCTCACATTCCTTCTCAAGTAAGAGGGAAATTGGATCCCAAGGCAGAGAAGTGTGTATTCATTGGTTATGATCAAAACCAAAAAGGATATAGATTGTACAATCCAACCAATAAAGGATTTTCTGTGAGTAGAGATGTAATTTTTGATGAAAACAAATCATGGTCTGATGATGACAGGAAAGTGAAGCTGCCATATGACTTGGATGAAGATTTTCCATCACTTCAACCAAAGGAGCCAAAGCAGATTGAAGAAAGTGATTCGGAGATTGACCTAGAAGACTTGGAAAGACTAAAGCTATGGAAGAACAAAGGTAAAGCAAAGATGCAGGATGCTACATATGGACCCGAGAGCTCACATCAACCACTTAGAAGGTCTTCGAGGGAGAAGAAGAAACCAGAGAGGTTTGGTTATGATACTTCTTTGGTCACCAAGCACTCAATCTACATTGCAAAGGATTCAACCAATGAAGAACCTACCACATTCGAAGAAGCACAAAGCAAGAAAGCTTGGAGAGATGCAATGGATGAAGAAATGGAAGCCTTGAAGGAGAATGACACTTGGGAGCTTGTACCTAACAAGCCATCTATGAAGATAATCGGATCTCGATGGATATACAAAATCAAGAGGAATCCAGATGGAAGTATAAATAGACACAAAGCAAGGTTAGTTGCTAAAGGGTTTGCTCAAACCCATGGTATTGATTATGAGGAGACTTTCTCTCCTGTTGCAAAAATGCCTACAATTAGGGTTCTCATAAGTCTTGCTGCATCTAGAAATTGGAATCTTTATCAACTTGATGTAAAGAATGCCTTCTTGAATGGATGGATTTCTGAGGAAGTGTATATGGCACAACCTCCTGGATATGAGGATGCACATCATCCTAACTATGTATGCAAACTAAAGAAAGCTTTGTATGGATTGAAGCAAGCTCCAAGAGCTTGGAATTTCAGATTGGTTACTTATTTGCAGGACCAAGGATTCAAAGCTAGCAAGGCGGATACCTCTTTGTTCATAAAGAGGAATGGATCTGAAGTGATCTATTTATGTGTGTATGTTGATGATATTATTATCACAGGCAATGATCTTGAAGGAATCAAACAGGTAAAGAGTCAAATGAAGGAGGAGTTCAAAATAAGTGACCTCGGACCACTCACTTATTTTCTTGGATTGGAGTTGATCTACACAGATTCAGGTATATACATCACACAAAGGAAGTATGTCCATGACATGCTCGTCAAGTTCAAGATGGAAAATACAAAGTGTGCAGGTACACCTATGGAGCAAAATCATAAGCTTAGTGCTTATGAAGGAGAGCCAATTGAAGACATCACAAGCTATCAAAGCTTGGTTGGAAGTTTGAACTATGCAACACTCACAAGGGTGGATATATGCTATAGTGTTAGCATATTGAGTCAGTTTATGCATAAGCCGAGAAGACCACATATGGAAGCGGCCAAGCGAGTCCTCAAGTATCTAAAGGGGACCATGAATGAAGGTTTGTTTTATTCATTTACTTCAGATATTGAGCTAAAGGTCTACTCAGATGCAGATTGGGCCGGATCTAAAGATGATAGAAGAAGCACATCAGGGTATATATCATTTGCAGGTTCAAAAATCATTTCTTGGTCATCGAAGAAGCAACCAACCGTGGCATTATCTTCTACTGAAGCTGAATATAGAGGTTTGGCTAATGCAACTCAAGAAATCATGTGGTTAAAATCTTTGTACACAGATCTTGGACTTCATTCTTCAACACCTCACATTTTTGGTGACAACACAAGCTCACTACATCTAGCAGCTAATCCGGTATACCATGCTAGAACCAAGCATATTGAAGTCCACTACCATTATGTAAGGGAGAAGCTAATGAGCAAGGATATTCAACTATCCTACGTCTCTACAGATATGCAATGTGCAGACATGTTGACGAAAGCTCTTGATGGTACGAAGTTAAGTAGATTCAAGTTGATGATTGGCTTGCAGGAAATCAAGGACAATTGAAGACTTATTTGGAGGCCAAGCATGTTAGGCTTGAGGGGGAGCTGTTGGTGCATTTTGCCCAAGCCTACATGCTTGATATGCTTGATATTATCCTCATTTGTAAGTCACATGAGTAGTCATGTGAACACCTCTTGTAAAAGAGTACATTTTATCTCTTGTAAATGGAAAAAGAAAAAAGGAAAAGGATGGCTTACCTCATCCATGATGTAAAAGCAAATTCGTGGCTCCAACTACCAAAATCACGAATTTTTGAGCTGAGGGAATCTCTCCTAACTTTGGGGATCACTTTTAGGTGGAGCCATTCGAATTCGAATTCAAAACTCCCTCCAAGAATAGCTATAAAAGGAGCAAGAAGGAAGAGGCGATTAGCAAGCCTTGTACGTGACCACTTCATGTCATTTTGTAGAGATTGAAGAGCTTACTCCATAGCTCTATCATTCTACTCCCATTGTGCAAAGATTCATTGCCAATGTGGTTGTAATCATATGTGAATCTATACATTTATTATCATCTACCTCTCTGTTTTGTTCTCTGCTATACTCACTCAGAGCAGTAACTTCAGAAGGTCATATCTCGAGTTTTACTGAACCTTTTTCAGTGTTTTAAAGTGCGTTGGATAGCTCTCACTGTCTAGTTTCTACCTATAAATTTTCAAGGTCATTGGATTTATACTTTTGGAGATATCTGCATTTTACTGCTTACTGGTCTATCTCTGCAGAGCCCCGAGAATTGTGGGAATGTTCCAGAACTTGATGAAACTTGTTCTCAGTGCTCAGTCCATCATTTGAAGTGTTTTAACTTGGAATAGGAAGCTTGCTAAGTCTATTTGCTATGCCCAAAAGGAATTTTTCTAATTCCTTCCAGGTTGAGAGCACTGTTCATTTTTTCCAGCAGGTGTATGTTCAAAAATAGCAAGTTTTGGGAGCTAGTCATTTCGCAACTTGTCGGTCTTGACTTAAACTTTTGGGATACATGTTCCAAAGTACTTGGCTGATATTTTGGTGGATTTAGGAAGCTCAAAGGGTCTACTAATCAACTCTGAAGTCTCAGTTGGCTGGTGTGAAGCTGGTTGTAGCGGCACCTACTCATCTTTGGATTGCATCCACCATCTCTCTTCACAAGGTCTAGCGAGAGAATTTTGTCATCCCAAAATTTAATCTAAATGCATAAAATGACCTAATTAATCATTCTAACCATTATCCCCATAATGATGTTCGGAAAGATCAAAATAAATTATTTCACTATCAAAAAGCCTATTACAATTATTCCCCCCTTGTAGGAACTCTGTCTTAAGAGTTGGAATGAAGGATAATGCATTAGAAAATAATCTAAGTTCACCCAAGTTGAAGCATCTACTATATATATGTGCCATTTAACCAAAATATCTAGTATAGATCTATTTCTAAGTAATATTTCCTTCCTTTCTAGTTCTATTTTAGGTTGAAGCTCAAAAGAGCCATTAGCTTTCAACTTATTGTCCTACAAAACATGAACAACATTAGCTACATACCATTTAAGTAGGCTAACATGAAGTACATGATGCACATTTAAATGTTCAAGTAATTTCAATTAATAAGCAAGAGATCCTATCTTTTGCATAACTTTAAAAGCACCTGTATATCAAGGAAAAAGTTAATGATATATCCCTAGAAAAGTTAGATCAATGAGGATTGAGTTTAAGAAATACCATGCCATCTCTTTGAAATTCAAGTGGACTTCTCTTCAAATCATAGAATTTCTTTTCATTTTTTCTAAGCTTCTTTTATGTTTTGCTTAAATTTTCCAAGTTCCTCATTCATCTTTTCAAGTATTTTGTTAGACACTTCTAATTTATTTGGAAAACCCAAAAACGAAGATGAAGTCAAACAATTATTACCATACATAGCCTCAAACGAAGTCATTTTTTTAGATGCATGCCATGCACTATTGTATGAAAACTTGACTAAGGAAAAATATTCACACCAATTATCCCTCTTTCAATTTCAAATACATATGCAACATATCTTTAGGTACTCAATTAACCCTCTTAGTTTTCCCATTAATTTGTGAATAGAAAGCTATACTCATATGAATTTCAGTTCCAATTGATTCAAATGTTGCTCTCGAAAATTCTCATATGAACATATAGTCTCTATCAGAAATTATGTTTTTAGACATTCCATGCAATTGGAAATTTTCTTTTACAAATATTCTTGTAACATTCAAGGTAGTATCAGTCTTTTTCATAGGGAAGAAATGTGCCATCTTGGTAAGTCTATCAACTACCACAAAATTCCAGAACTTACCACACTCATGGGACAACTCTTTACCCATGAAGCTAAGCTCAACAAAAATGGAGATTCACCAAGAGGTAATAACTCTTCTGCTCTATACACAGATAAAGCAAGACTAAAGAGAAAGGAAAAAGAAAAAAGATTGAGGACAAAGGTACCTCTCACGCCAACTATGCAGGGACAGGTAAAAACTCAAGAGGTAGGGGCAGAACAGGTAAGCAAGGTAGGGGGAGACCTTTCAAATCTTCCCCATGTAATATTTGTGGTTTATCAAATCACACTACAGATGAGTGTTAGAGGAGCTTCAAGAATCAGAGAGGTAAAGGTTTCCAAAGAGGTGGCTACACACAATCAAGAGGAAGATTCAACCATCATCAAGGCTACAATACCAACTACAAGAACAATTAAAATAACAACTACCAAGGAGGTTACAAATCAAGGAAAGACTAACAATTACAAAGGGGAACAAGAGGATTCCCTTCTGATTATGAATATGACTTCAAAGCAAGGTATGAATGATGACCATCTCTTCTACATTGACTCAAGATGTTCAAACCATGTGGCAGGCAATGTAGCCCTTCTCTTTGACCTTAAGGAACCTAAGGGAAAGCATCAAGTACAAACAGGTGATGACACCAACCATTCAATGGTCAAGGTAGGAAATGTTAAAACCTCTTATGGAAATAGAAATCTGTTGAGCAGGGTTCTATATGTACCTACAATCACCAAGAATTTGATGAGTGTTGGGCAGATTGTGGAAAACGGTTTGCAGGTTAGGTTCAACAAATATGGAGCATTTGTGGAGGATCCCCAACATGGATTTAAGCAAATTGCCAAGGGAGAAAAGATAGGTAGGTTATTTACATTTGAACTTGAAGATACAAAAAATATTGCACTTTATAGCTACAAAGATCAAACATTGTCAGAGCTTGAAATTTGGCATAAGAGATTAGGGCATATTGGTGAGAGAACCTTAAAGCAAATATGTAGAGACCAATGTGTGCTTGCGATACAATGTATCCAAGCAACACATGATCTATAAATGTGGTGCTTGTCAGTTTGGAAAATCTCACAGGTTACCCTTCTCAAAGAAAGGCTACATGCATGAGGACTACTTGGAGCTTGTCCATACAGATGTATGGGAACCAAGTAAGGATCCCTAAAGTTTTGGATCAAGATATTATGTATCTTTCATTGATGCTTTCAATAGATGGACTATCTTATATTTTATGAAGCATAAAGATGAAGTATTCAGTTGCTTTACGAAGTATCTTGCACTTCTGGAAAACCAAATAGGAAGAAGCCTAAAGAGACTAAGGTTAGATGGAGGAGGTGAGTACTTCTCAAATGAGTTTGATGCATTCTTATAGGATAGAGGAATCAAAAGGGAAACCACAAAAAGTTATAACCTTGGGCAAAATGGGGTGGTAGAGAGGAGAGATAAATTAATTGTTGAAACAGCTAGGTCAATGCTAATGAGAAAAAATTACCTAATTATTTGTGGGCAGAAAGTGTATCTACTGCCACTTATCATGTAAACAGGTTGCCATCAAAGTCTTTTGATGGGATGACCCCATATGAAGCATGCCATGGTAGAAGACCTTCACTTGATAATTGCAGGATCTTTGGATGTGTTGCTTATGTGTCTATCCCATCTCAAATTAGAGGTAAGCTAGACCCTAAGGAAGAGAAGTGCATTTTCATAGGGTATGACTTGAATTAGAAAGGACACACGATCTATAATCCATCCAACAAAGGGTTTTTAGTCACTAGAGATGTTGTGTTTGATGAGAATGACTCTTGGTTTGAAAGTGAATGCATGAAAATTAAGTTGCCATATGACTTGAAAGAATCAAGGAGGAAATCAAAAGGCAAAACCAAGGTGAAAAAGTTGAAGGACATACCTGAATCATCCAACCAAGCAATTAGAAAAAGTTTCCATATGACCAAGGAGGAGCCAAACGAGATTGAAGATATCAAATCAGATGATGAGAACATCATCAACCTAGAAGAATTCAAGGCATGGAAATCAAAAGGCAAAACCAAGATGAAAAAGTTGGAGGACATACCTGAATCATCCAACCAAGCAATCAGAAGATTAGAAAGGGAGAACAAGAAACCAATTGGATATGGGTATGACACTTCTTTAGAATGAAAATAGCACAATTGAAATGATATACAAAGAATGGAAATTGTAGTTACAATAGTTAGCCATATTTTTTGCTTGGTTAGCTTCTTGAATAACCTGCAATAGAGAGAGAGAGAGAGAGACAATTCAAAGAGAGAAAGATATAGAAAGAGAGAAACAGAGATAGAGAGAGATAATAAGATATAGAGATTATTCAAAACAACAATTCTGCATAGACTTGTTTCAGCTCGTAAGCATAGTGCAATTGCGAAAGTTGGAGAGCTCTTCGATCAAATGCGTGAACATGCCAATCGAAGAGCCTCCAACATTTTAATTTTTTTTCGTCAGCAAGCTGTCGTATAAGCGATGGTAAGGCATCCTAAAAAGCACTCGCATAAGCAACGTTATTTAACATCGCTTATGCGATGCAAAAAAGTGTCGCTTATGGGATGCTTTTTTAAACCGTCGCTTTAGCGATGCTCACTACAAGCGTCGCACATCCCATCGCGCCACACGTAGAAAAAAACATCATTTTGCTCATCGTTTAATCGATGGTCCATGCTTGACGCTTCTTGCGATGCTTTTTGCAATTTTATAGCGACAAAAATTGTGTCACGTCAACCGTCGCTATGCGCCCGTATTCCTTGTAGTGAATAGTACATGTCTAACATACCACACACCACTAAAATAAAAATCTAGAATGTAAACTATCACCTTTTTATGAGTCTATCCCAATGAATAGTCATGCCTTGCTCTTCTAACTCCAATATATATATATATATATATATATATATATATATATATATATATATATATATATATATATATATATATATATATATATATATATATATATATATATATATGTATATATATATATATAGACCCTTTGGTAGCCTCATTCTCCTATGCATTCGATGGATTTCCTATAACAAGCTCGTAGATCTAAAGATAAAGATAGAGTTATATATGAACAATAGAATTCGTATGCATTTCAAAAGATGAAAAAATCAAAATATATAGTACTTGCAAACTCATAGTGAAGTATTGGCATTCCCTTGCTAGCTAGATGTGATGTTTCTATGCCTTTTAGTCAAGTTTTGATGACCCTCTACTGGTGGAATCTTGAAGAAGCTTCTCTTGCAACTTCATGGCACTCTTCTTGTGATATTTATGGAGTTTTCTTATCTAGCTTATCTATGTTCACACTAAACCCTATCACAATGATGGTCTATAATATCTTGTACTTGCTTTTTAATCCATATATGAGGCATCTCCATGGATTTTCACTATTACTTTTGTGTGTCCCCCCGACCAAGAACTCCAAAGGAATAAAATGTGGCAATCTCTCAACGCATTGCCCTCAATCACTCACTCAAAAAGGAGATCTAATGAAAAACTCAAAAGGATATCTAAAGAATTTCGTGGGAAAGAAGGGAGAAACTCTACGGAAGACTCCATTGACTTGCGACCAAATCTAAGAAAGGAAAAAGGAAAGACTCCGTCGACTTGCGATTGAATCTAAGTTGGAGGGAAGGGACTTTATTCGTTCTTTAAAGATGGGTAGGCAGCAAGGCTGAAAAACCTTCAAAGTAAGAAAATTCCTACCCAGCATTAAATATAATTTGCAATACTTGAAGCCGCGATTGCAAGGCCCTACTTCCACTATTCCACTAGTCATTGTGTATCCTCTTCCAGAACTCTTTGCCTTGTTTAAAAAGGAGGTTTTATTTTTAATGCGCCAACTAAATGCTTCAATGAAGGTGTTTTAAGAACTCATCCACAAGAAACACAACAAGAATGGAATAAAAAATCTTATGACGTATCACCATGCTCAAATTAGCTACAAAAACTTTGCTAGTGGCCAATTATGGATCAATGAGGATGTTCTTATTTGATCAAATTTAGATTCATCCTTAAAAGCTACCATTAATATTGGAAGGTATATCCATACTTCTTATGTGCAAAACTATTCTAAAATGTCCCCTGTGGTCAATTCTTCCATTTCCTAGGCATTTTCTTGGGTTTTGAGGTTTCAATCAGCCAATGACGGAATTGGGTGCTTGCCAAGCTTGACCAGAAGGTCTAGTACTACAAGGAAATCCAATTGAATATTAGAAGGCATGCAGTGGTGTTCAATCTCTTTCTTATGTCTTCCATCATCTAGTTCATGGCTTTTTAGGAGCCGAGTGATAGGGATTTGAGAAAGATAGAAAGGATTTGTAGAAATGTTTCATGGATGGGTGTTCCAAATACGAGGGAATGCCAAATATCAAATATTTTTTTTCTCTCATGCCTCAAGCATATGGGTGGTCTACGCATCCTAGATGGGGTCCCATTGAAAGAAACATTGTGAATAGTACCATAGTCAAACCATATTGTAGAAAATGTAATTTATCAGCCAAAGTCATCTTCAAAAGCAACAATGTCATCTCTCGCTCTCACGAGGATCCCCTAGAGAAAAAGATATTGATCTTATCATTCTCATTTTCTTATAAATTTTTAATTTAAGAGTAAACTAAAAATTTATGAAGAGGAGACTTCCAAGCATTCTTCCACATGATCACATCCCATGCTCTCACCAATGCTTTAATCGAGTAAGCTGGTTGCAACTGAGATCTTTCCATTTCTTGATCGATCGCCTCCATTGGCTATAGTTTGGCTACTGATGTGTTAGCATTTTTGTCCAATAAAATTTTCTATAGTTTCTCCTTGAAAGTCCCTCAATTTAGACAATTCAAGGGAGTGGCCATTGTTGTTGCATATCGTACATGCTAGTTACGTATAGATCTCCTAAATAGTCGACAAATCCTCCACTTCCCATCAAAGTTACGCTAGTAAGTCATCATTTTACCATGCAAGTAATGAGGTGACCTTCTCTTCTCTTGGATCTTTTGCATTTGAATTGCTTCCGATTCTCTCATGATCTACTCAATCCAGTGTGGCAAGGTGGTGTAGTTCGGTTGACTACTGTTGGAGGAGATGGTCGATAGATTCCATAGATGAAGTGGTGCTCCAAAATCCTTCTTTACACTAGCCAAGAACAAGTTATGAAGAGTATAGTAGACCCCTTGAGCTTTGCAACAATCACAAATAATCACCTACGTGCTTTGGAGCATGATCCTCTAATCAATGAATCAAAATAGACGAGTAGAAAGATCAACTATGAGCTAAGACTTGTTAATTGGTCTCTACACATGTTCAATAAAAGGAGCAGTGCTCTCAACCTACTAGCAATTGACTAAATTTCTTTTGGGAGTATCTATTTAACTTGGATAACTACCATTCATGAGCTATTTCAATAGAAAGGATCAATTTTACACTTAGAATGATGCTTAGCAAGTTGGAAGACTAGCCCAACATTTTTGGGCTGATGTAGTATGCAAATTAGTGAGCAAAGATGTGAAGATTTCTCAAGATTTGAAAAGCAATGACAATGAAACTTTGTAAATATAAAAAATACAGCATCTTGAATCTATATCACTTTGAATCACATCAATTGATTAAGTATGCACTGAGAATAAGCTCTAAGAAGTTCACTGTTCTAAGATGATCATGGCAGAGAAGAGAAGTAGAGATGTGATCAATGGATATGTATTAAATCGCATAGAAATACAATGAGATTCGAAATGTATAATTGCACAATGTGAGGGTAGTTAAATGGCTATATAATGAGCTCACTAATCACACAAATCCCTCTCAAAATGATCTCGAAATCAGGGCTCATACACTCGAGATTTTGACCCACTTTTATAGCTTTGAGTTGGAGCCAGTTTTGAAATTCAAATTCAAATTCTCACCATAAAGTGAATCCTAAACTATAGGAATTACTTTCTCATCAATCAATTAACAAGTAATTTGAGGTTTGATTTCTCCTAACTCCACGTGGATTAATAGTGCAATTAACATATGCACTTTTACAAGGATAAAAGTAAATTGATTTCACAAGGGAATAGTCATATGTGACTATATGAGATAAATGCTAATTGTCCAACTATGTAGGCTTGGACTAATTTGTGCCAACAACTCCCCCTCAAGCCTAACATTCTTTGTCTTCATTTATCTTTGATTTCTTGCAATCCAATCATCTTCTTGAACCTGTTGATCTTAGTTCCATTCAAAGATTTTGTTAGCATATTTGCACATTGCATATTTGTAGACACATAGGACAATTGGATGTCTTTGTTGAGTAACTTCTCTCTCACATAATGATAGTGCACTTCAACGTGCTTAGTGCTTTCATGATACACTGCGAAATGAAGTGAGCTAGTGTTATCCCCAAAAATCATTGGAGTGTAAGAATGTAATCCCAAATCTGTGTAAAGTAGGTTGAGCCACATAGCCTCTTATGTTGCATTTGCTAAGCCTCTATTTGTGCTTCTATTGAAGACAATGCCACAATTGGTTGTTTCTTTCATAACCATGAAATTATCTTTGAACCTACAAAAGATACGTAGCCAGAAGTGCTCCTCCTATCATCCTTTGAGTTAGCCCAATCTGCATTAGAATACATCTTCATATCCAAATCAGATGTGAATTGATAAAATAGCTCTTCATTTATAGTACCCTTTAGATGCTTTAAGATCCTCTTGGCATCTTCCAAGTGAGTTTTTCTTGGTGTATGCATAAATTGGCTTTATATACCTAGTCCATAACATATGTCCACTCTTGTTACGGTTGCATAATTGAGACTCCCAACAAGCCTTTGATAACATGTAATATCCTCAAGGAGTTCTCCCTCATGAGAACTAAGTTTGTGGTTGAGTTACATGGGTGTACCTACACTTTTAGTGTTCTCCATCTTAAATTTGACTAAAATATCATGAACATACTTCCTATGAGTAATAAAGATTCCAGAATCTGAATATACAAGTTCTAATCCAAGAAAGTATGTTAACAAACCAAGATCACTTAGTTTAAATTCTTCCATCATCTAAGCTTTAATTCGCTTGATGCCATTGGCATCATTCCATATAATGATAATGTCATCCACATAAACACATAGATAAATGATTCTGAGTTATTCTTCTTAATGAGCAAAGAAGAATCTGCTTTGCTACCAACAAATCTTTGATCCTGCAAATATGTGACAGGCCTATGGTTCCAAGCTCTCGGAGCTTACTTTAAACCATAGAGTGCTTTCCTTAGCTTGCATACATACTCTGTTTTGTCCTTGTCTTCATACCCTTATGGTTGAGCCATGTAAACTTCGTCTAAGATCCATCCCTTTAGAAATGCATTTTTAACATCTAGCTGATACAGGTTCCAATTCTTTGAGGCAACAATACTTTACTAAAACCTTGATTGTTAGCATCTTTGACACAGTGAGAAGGTCTCCTCATAATCCACTCCCTGGGTTTGAGCAAAACCTTTTGCTACTAGCCTTGCTTTATACCTCTTTATTGAACCATCTGAATTCTTCTTGACTTTATAAATCCACCTAAATCTTGTTACCTTCATGCTTGGTTTCTTGGGAATCAAATCCCAAGTATCGTTCTCCCAAAGTTCTTCAATGTTCTTCATGCATGGCTTCTCTCCATTCTTTCTTCTTGTTGGCTTCTTCAAATGAAGAAGGATCTTCTAACGTAGAGTCTTTAGTAATGTACATAGAATGTTTGGTGACTAGTGAACTGTCATAGCCACACGTTATAGGTTTCTTACTCTCCCTTTGAGATCTTCTAAGTGCTTGATTGGCTGACTCTCAAATGTTTTCCAATTGCTTGAATTTTGCCTTGCCCTTGGACTTCCAAGCTTTGTAGTCAATCTCTCCATCTTTTGAGTTGACATCTTATGATATCTATGGTTCTTCTTGATTTAGAGTTGGAAAGTCATTTTCCACGTCATAGGATAGATTTATTTTCCTACAATCATCTTCAAACCATGAATTATTTTCCCTGATTGATATGAAGAACATCTCAATGAGAATTCCAAAACTAAAGCAATATGACCTTAGAAAACAAAACTATACTGATGGATGCAGAGACATAGCAAAAATATGAGTACTATCACAAGTAAATAGCTCTTTCTTCTTGTACACAAAACAGAGTCACAAGTGACAAAGGTAAAAGTAGTGATCTACCTCATAGCCCAAATGAGTGCTCAACAAGTTCTTATATAGAAACAAGGAGGCCAAATGAGTGGCACTACCCAATTCTCCATGACCCTTGAGGAGAGCCAAAATTTGCTTACGACATGGACTGCATGCCTCAAAATGGTGTGACGCGCGATCTAACACAAAGAAGCTACTTACAGAGAGAAATTATTCTAGTGGACCACCAATCTACTTTTAAACCTTCTCCTAATTGTTCTTGACATCTGTAGGGCTTTGCAATGGCTTCAATGGTAAATTCTTCAATTTTACATGGCTCTCTTGGATAAGCCCATATTTATGATGAGTTGCAAGAGTTGCCTTGTTTTCACGTCATGCTGATTTTGTCTTTCCATTGTACTTCGAGTTGTGTGATTTTTTGGAACATCAATCTTTCATTATGCTTGACGTGAAGATTATCTACATCAAATTTATCATTTGAATAAAATGCCACATATACTCCTTGTAGAGTTTTATTTGCATTCATTTATTGTATTGAGAGTTTCATCATAGGAACACCTTCTTATGTAATTCTCAAATTATTTATCTTTGTAAAAGGGAGGGGTAAAAGGCCTAGAAGCCACAATTTAGAAGTGGTTAGTTGATTCTCAATCAATCAATCAATCAAAAAGTAGATTTGGTTTAAATGTTCTTTTTTCCTAGATTGTAGGAAAAGATTCCAATCAATCCAAACTAACCAAACCACCTAATTTTGAATTCAAATTCATGGAATAAAGGCATGGAATATCCTCAAGAGTCTATATGAAGATTCCACAACATTCTTACATTAAGTAGCATGATGAGTTGAAGAAATACATATACTCTTTGATCATTGCTTGGTGCCATTTCTGTTTACTACCCTTTCTTCTTTAGATTCAATAAACTTGCAGAGATTGTTGCTCTCTCTATAGAGCTCCAAGTCTAGTGTTTAAGAGATCATTGGAAATATTTTATAGTTTAATTTATGTGTACAAATTTTCAGATCATATGGTTTATTAGGTTTAGAGAAATTCAAGTTTTAGAGTCTCGGGGTCATTCTCTACACATCCCTAAAAAATCGAGATGACACCATTTCAACGTTAAGGTGATTACTCCTTGTTTGGTTCATAGAAATTAGGACTTTTATGCATTATAGCAAGCCATGATACTACCTTAAGAGGGATTTCTCAAATTGTTATTGTCCTGGCTGCTCTCAATGTTTGGAGTCGCAACTTCCATCCATTTTTAAAAGGTTCTTGCAAGCTACTCAAGGTGCAAGTTATCTGTCTTGCATCAACTTGTTGGTTTTGATGTTCCAAAGTACCTATTGGGTTTTATTGTAGTGGACAAAAGCCTAGAAGGTCTATTTTACATATCCAAAGAGCTAGGGATGTTCCTATGTTTGTTTGTTGGACGAACTTCACCACTTGACAACTCAACCTTACAAGCCTCTCCAAGCTTCTCCAACTTTTTTGAGTGGTATCATAACAACTGCAAGATGGGAGATGGCTTTCCCTCAATGATTGAGAAGCTTGATAGGCATAATTATGCGACTTGGCGAATAAAAATGGAGGCTTATTTGCAAGGAAGAAACCTATATGGGATTGTATCACGTGATGATGCAATGCCTATTTCAAGATCCAAAGGAGGCCCTACTCAAGAGGAAATAGATAAGCTCACACTTTGGTGTGCAAGGGATGTTCAAGCAATGTCATACATACTCAACTCTATCTCTTATTTTCTATTACCACATATTAGAGCATGCAAGACATCTCAAGAAACTTGGGATGCCCTGAAGACAATCTTTCTTGCTAGTACAAAAGCAAGGAAGAACCATCTTTGGAATGAATTCAACCAGATGATGAAGAAGAGTCCAAAATAAACCATCACTGAGTTTTTTACAAAGTTCAAGGAGGTTTCTCATCAATTTGCATCCATTGGAGAGATGATTGAAGAAGACTCTATCATGAGGCAAATTCTCAATGGGATTAGAGGTGAGAAGCAACGACAATCTTTAACCATAGCCTATGATCTCATCATGGACGTGCAAACTCCAAACTTCAACATCTTTCTTATAGAACTCTTCAATCAAGAGGTAAACAATAGCATAAAGAAAGGTAACTCCTATCATGGTAATTCAACTGGTGCTCTATATGCAAATAAGAAGGACAAGAAGCTCAAAGGCAAGAAGAAGATGAAGAGGAGACTTCCGAGGCCAACTTTGCAGGCAAGAGCAAGTGGAAGGGGAAGAAGAAAGGAACAAAGAATTACAAGAACAAAGGCTATAATGTTCAACCTTGTGCCATTTGTGATAAGAACAACCACACCTCTCAAAATTGTTGGTTCAATAGGAAGAAGACAATCTTTCTTGCTAGTACAAAAGCAAGGAAGAACCATCTTTGGAATGAATTCAACCAAATGATGAAGAAGAGTCCAAAATAAACCATCACTGAGTTTTTTACAAAGTTCAAGGAGGTTTCTCATCAATTTGCATCCATTGGAGAGATGATTGAAGAAGACTCTATCATGAGGCAAATTCTCAATGGGATTAGAGGTGAGAAGCAACGACAATCTTTAACCATAGCCTATGATCTCATCATGGACGTGCAAACTCCAAACTTCAACATCTTTCTTATAGAACTCTTCAATCAAGAGGTAAACAATAGCATAAAGAAAGGTAAATCCTATCATGGTAATTCAACTGGTGCTCTATATGCAAATAAGAAGGACAAGAAGCTCAAAGGCAAGAAGAAGATGAAGAGGAGACTTCCGAGGCCAACTTTGCAGGCAAGAGCAAGTGGAAGGGGAAGAAGAAAGGAACAAAGAATTACAAGAACAAAGGCTATAATGTTCAACCTTGTGCCATTTGTGATAAGAACAACCACACCTCTCAAAATTGTTGGTTCAATAGGAAGAAGACAATCTTTCTTGCTAGTACAAAAGCAAGGAAGAACCATCTTTGGAATGAATTCAACCAAATGATGAAGAAGAGTCCAAAATAAACCATCACTGAGTTTTTTACAAAGTTCAAGGAGGTTTCTCATCAATTTGCATCCATTGGAGAGATGATTGAAGAAGACTCTATCATGAGGCAAATTCTCAATGGGATTAGAGGTGAGAAGCAACAATCTTTAACCATAGCCTATGATCTCATCATGGACGTGCAAACTCCAAACTTCAACATCTTTCTTATAGAACTCTTCAATCAAGAGGTAAACAATAGCATAAAGAAAGGTAACTCCTATCATGGTAATTCAACTGGTGCTCTATATGCAAATAAGAAGGACAAGAAGCTCAAAGGCAAGAAGAAGATGAAGAGGAGACTTCCGAGGCCAACTTTGCAGGCAAGAGCAAGTGGAAGGGGAAGAAGAAAGGAACAAAGAATTACAAGAACAAAGGCTATAATGTTCAACCTTGTGCCATTTGTGATAAGAACAACCACACCTCTCAAAATTGTTGGTTCAATAGGAAGACCAAGAAAGGAAGTGGAAGAGGTGGATATGGCAGCAATAGAGGTAGAGGTGGAATCAACTTCAACAATAGAAATAGAGGCCATAATAGAAAGAACTACAAACAGCGAGTCGTAACAAACGAGAACTATGTCATAAAAAGAGAACACCTTCTTCAAAAATCAAGCAAATGGCAACTTATGTTTGAGATTCATTTACACCAGTATACATATATTTCAAAAATGAAGTGAAAACATGTGATTTTTTGACATTTTTTGTCATTTTCTCATACAAAAAGAGCTCAAAATGTAGTCAAAATTTCACTAGATAAGACATTTACATGTCCAAAAATCTATATGATAAGACATTGGCATGTCCAAAATCTATATGATAAGACATTGACATGTCTAAAATCTATATAAAGAATGTAAAACTGAATAATTCTTATACAAAGATAACATTTAAGACATATTTTCAAATGGGTGGATATCTAATTGTTATTCAAAATCGCTATGAAACATGGTTTCATTAACCAAAATACTTCAAGGAATTTACATAAGCACTAAAAATGTTAGAGAGTTTCAATGAAGCTCAGAACTATGTCGATCTATGTCTACACCCTCATCATCTGATGCACTTGATTTAGTCTCATACTGTTGAGAGCTCTCTTCTTCTTCTTCTATATCCACAAGAGCTCTATCTTCATCCACGTACATACCAAATTCTATAGGATCATGCACAAATCTTCTTGTTTGCCTATGATTTGATGTACCACATACATCTGGAAGCTTTTGTTTCATCATATTGATGGTTGCTTTCCTCAAGTGACCTGTTTCTGTCAACGAAAAATCATAAACAAGAATATCTACATCATCCATTTTAAGAGTGGATGTGCTTCAAATATTCTTTTTCTTTTTTGAGCCTGTTCATTTAGTATCACACACCATTTCTAAGTTATATTTACTTGTGAGTGCATTACTACTTTTAGTGTAATACCAATGCACCATCAAAGCCTCTATCTTTAGCTATCTCTAAAACCTTTGCAATCCAAAATGGACTGGTAGCCTCATCACCATCAGCAAGTATTGCAATAAGTGTTCCAACATTTATCTCTATTAAATTTCCTTGCCATCTTGCTTCTGCCTATTTTGTCATCATTCGGCCTACAAAAATATTTCTTACTGGTGGATGTATAAAACTTTGAAGTGCATCTGCATTACATGCTTGGGCCACATTCACGGATCTTTGTGTACAAAAATCCCATGTGAATGGAACATCAATTGGCCAATGACCTGCAGTCGTATACTGTATAATCTCTTCTTGATGATTGAAAAAGTCCTCCTACCAAGATACATCTTGATCTCTGAGCATATTTTTTTGCACGCTCAATATGTATCTTCTTTTCATTGAGTGCATGCATCCAGCTTTTACTTTGATCAACCACATTCCCACATCTTTCTTTATTGTTTTTATCTTCATATGGTGATTGTTCTGCACCATACACAGACAAATTAGGCACCTGCAATAAGAATCTGCATCCCTCTTTAGGCTCCCACCCAGGAGAAGATGAATACTGCTTTGGAAATAAAAGGGTTATTTCATCAACCCTCCTCATCAAGAATACATGGTTGAAACTAATATTGTGCAATGGAGCCAAAACCTTAGCACTGTTATCACGGCCCATTGAGCAAAAGTGCTTAAGTTATAAATCTGTGTGTGGTGTTGAACTTCTAGTTTTGGAGTATATGCTTCTGAAATCAGCTCAGATAAAATCGGAAGAGTAAAAGCATTGTTACGTGCCAACTTCTTAGAGAAAGTACTGAACATTTGATCAATGTGATCATGAGTGTGCCCAACTAGAAGGAAATTTACCTTAACCTTCTGAAATACCTGTTTATCAACAAGCATGCTTAAATATCCAAAGACTTCTCTCTTGCAGTATTATCAAGTTGCAAATATAGAGTTGGTAGCAAAAGACCCTTCCATGATTGCAAAACCTGATGAATGACAGTAACTGTAAGGTTTGGATCATTATGCACATTCGGATATGTGAAGAAAACCTTGGACATTACAGTTCCATTGTATACCAAAGCACCAGCCAAATGCATTTGCACAAAGACTTCATCTCCAATGTCCTTAGGGATGCGATAAAAATGTGGCAAACAAGTTTTTTTTTTATCCATACCATCGATCAACAAACACATATAACGCTCCCGATTTCTGAGTGCTTTACTTCAATGATGAATTGCTTTCTTTCTCTGTAAAGCTTGACTCTCATAATGGTTGTTAAGAAGGTTTTTAAAATTATCCTTTTCTTGTGGTGTTGTAGCCCCCTTTGCCATGTTTTTCAAAGTGGCGCAAACTGAACATTCACCCATTCTAACTTTACGAGGAATAGACACATTGTTAAACTCTTGCTTCCATAATCGAGTAAAGTGATGATACAACACATACTTCTCATTTCTAGTTTCCATGTCTTGTCTATATATTTGAAATACCTCTCGACAAGTAAAGTTATTTGACAAGTGCAACCTTCCAGTTGTAGGCATAACCTCACAATGCAAGCTAAAATAGTTCATCATCCAATTCATTGAATGACGTCAATAGATCCTTTGGTCCCAACATGGAACGCATTCAAAATGAGATCCCCATTCATAAACCCTTGTTGAACCCTATGTATTATAAAATTTCCCACACCCATTGCAATTTTAAATGCAGCCCTACAACATCGCATCCCTTGACTAAAGAAATATTCAAAAGCAACACGTGTTACTGACATGTTATCCTCAATCATTTGCATGTGAGAAACAAGGTATATATCCTGCCTTTCACTATCTAAATGGAGGAATTTCTCTCTTAGGTGCTTTACTTTCTTCATTCCTAAATTGTACAAACATTTCAAACCACAACAATGCTTCACAATATCCAATGCAATATGTCTATCTGAAGTAAGAAATTTAAATCTTTTTTGACTTACTTCACGAGGCCTTCTTTTAAAATGTAGATTGAGCTTGCTTTGTCTTTTCATTGCTCCACATGCACTTGAGTCAGAAGGGAGATCAATGGTTGGATCAGATGGGAGATCAAGAGGTGCATTTGGTTGAGTAGCATTGCACTGTGAATTGGATAACTTAAATGACTCAACAAAAAACATAGAATCATCACCACGTTCTAAACCATAGGGATCATTACTTATGAGGAAAGGGTCAACTGAGAACAATGAATCCGAAACTATATCAATATGAGCATCCACTGAAAAGATTGAGCTCATCTTCACTCAGTTCAAAGAAGACTGAAGATGAATTACCTTTTTAAATTAATAGAAGTCCGAGATCAAGTGAAGATGTCACATCAAATGTCACATCAAGTAGATATGAAATCAAAATTTCATTAAAGTACATTAAAGTGCATTAAACATCAAATTACATTAAAGTACTTAAAGTCTAAAATTAAAGTACTTAATCACTCAGATATACACTAATAAGGGAACCAAAGATTTGATTCACTTTTGAAAGATGAGATACACAGTTGATTTCAAACTAGATATGAGTCATTGAGTTTTAGCATTATGAGTGAATCAAAATATATCCAAGTTGAGTTCCAATTGGATTAGATATTAAAGTTGTTGGGAGTAGTGCCATCAGCGACTTTACAAGAAGAAATTTTACCTTTAGCTAAGATTTCAAGGATTAGGTTTTATTGTGGTGTGAGCGCACAAGATGGTGTACACGCAAAGCATATGAAAGAATTATGTGTAAAAGCTATATCCATGTCAAACCGCTGGTTACAAAAGATTTTCAAATGAATTTTGAATCTAAGATTTACGTGAACGTTAGATGCTATAAGATAACTTCATTTTATTTTCTCTTTCAAGCTCCTATGTGATACGTTTGACATGCAAAGACAATGAGTGACTAGGTTTTTGTTTTTACAAAAACAAATTATATATTTGATCCTGAAATTTCCAAGCAATTTTGTTGAAGACGATTGAACATTTATTCATACATTGAATTTCCTTTTCAACAATGTGTTACAAGATAAATGTGAATATGAACTGAAGTGAAAAGGATAAGACTATAAAGATGCCATTAATATCCCATATTACAACACAACTTAGACTTGATTTTTCCCCAAGTAGTAGATTCCAACAAACAATTTATACATGAGATTATCCTTCCTCATGTACATACCATATTCTTGCCATTGGTGTAAATTTCGTGAACATGTATAATTAAATAGTTGCATTAAGAAGCACCTTGTGTGCAAGGTTCTATCCGCACATCACTAAACTCGAGGTGAAACAACCTATTTGTGTGAGTGGTATTTCCTGGTTAGATAAGTTGCCAGATCTAGTTAGAAACTGGATTCATTCAGTTAGATCGAGTTAGTCTTTGGGTCAAGTAACTCAAGTGCCTATAAATAGCAGAGGAGGAGATCATTCTCATTTCCAAAATCCACGAGCATGAGAGAGCAACAGAGCACAGACAACAAAGGATCACAGAGCTCAGCAAACCAGCAAGGCAACTCTCATGGAGAAGAAGAATGTTGGAAAGAGTACCAAGAGGTAGACAAAATCATACCACGAAAAAAGACTCCTAAAAGATTCCTTTTGTATGTTTGAGTAAATAGTATGCTTTGTAGGTTTTTATTTTTCTTAGCTCATGAAGTCTAGATCCAACGAGAGTACAAGTCGATGCCAAGCATCGACTTAAGGGTGTAAGTCGATGCCTAGCATCGAATTGCACCCTCAAGTCGATGCCAGGCATCGACTTACACCTAAAATTCGATGCCTGGCATCGACTTAGACCCTCAAGTCGATGCCTAGCATCGATCTGGAAGGTCGATGCCTGGCATCGAATGTGGCCTAAAAGTCGATGCCAGGCATCAACTTTAGGGTGCAAAGTCGATGCCAGGCATTGACTTTTAGGTGCAAGTCGATGCCAGGCATCGACTTGAGGATGTGAGTCGATGCCAGGCATCGACTTGAGGGTGCAAGTCGATGCCAGGCATCGACTTGAGGGTGCATGTCAATGCCAGGCATCGACTTGAGGGTCCAAATCGATGCGAAGCATCGATTTGAGGGTGCAAGTCAATGCCAGGCATCGACTTACACCCTCAAGTCGATGCCTGGCATCGACTTGCACACAAATTTGATGCTTGGCATCGAGTTGCACCCTCAAGTCGATGCCTGGCATCGACTTACACCCTCTAGTGGATGCCTAGCATCGACATTGCAGCTTGAAAAACACATTTAATGTATGAGTTGATATTTCTGAGCCCATTTTAGGGATGCTGAGACAAAAGGTGAGAGGTCCTTCAAGAGGCTCAAAGTGACCTTGAGCTCTAGGGATCAGCAACGTGATAGAGGCATTGGTCACTGTTGTATAATTACATGGGTCTAAGGGGTAGAACCCTTGGGTTTCTAGGTGTGAAACCCTTTAAATTTATGGTTTATTTACCCCTTTTTAGATGGGTCTTGAACCTTAGGGCTAATTCTCTAAGGTTGAGTACCTTAGGCTTGATTGGAAGCTTCTCCAGGCATTTGGTTTGTACGTGAGAACTTGGAGAGTCTTCTTTTAGAAGCCATGTCATTTCATGTGATTTCCTAAGCTTGGAAACCATGTGAATACCTTAGGACCCATGTGATGGAAGGTACACATGTCCTCTTGAGAGGGACTTACCCCCTTGGACTTGGAGTTATATATTGGTGGGGTTGGTTGGGTGGAAACACATTTCTCTTCCTAGTGTGTGGCCTTGCTAGTTAGTCTTGTGTGAAGGCAATGGAGTCGTTCCAAAACAGTGGTATCAGAGCCCTTAGGTTGAGATCTATGGAGATTTATCATTTTGCTTGTAAGCTCTTGTTGAGGTGCATCGAAATTATATTATGGTAGCACTTCTTTAACTCTATCGAAGTGCTTCTTGCCGTATGCAATCATTGCTACTTGATTTGATTAGCCAAAATGATCGTGCATAGCATTTGTAGAATTTGGGATTCGATCCTTGGTCACCAGGAAGGCATGCGATTGCCTTATCCAACGTGCCGTGTGTTTTTCCTTGGCCAGGTGGTGAGGAAGACGATGCTGCAGCATAGGCCAGCGGCTGTAATGAGGAAGACGATGTTGCGGACACATACTCCGTTGTTTTTGGTTCCAAACCCTCTTGTGATGCCGCAATAGCTTTCTCCGTCGAAGTTGTTGACTGAACCTTGTAGTTTTTGTTCTTCTCCATGCCTGTGCCTACTATCTCCAGCGATGGGATAATATCTAACTTTGTTAGATTCTCTCCTTCTACAAGCACGTGTGCCACATGCAACAAGAGAGGCGTCCCTTTTAATAGACTCGATTGTCTCCCATTGTATGGGATATGGGCAGGTGTGCACAGCCTGTGCAACAGCCCATGGAAAGAGTTCGCTCTCTCTGCAACCAACTAAAGCTACAAGCATCACAACCCGACATAGTTGAGACCTCATAATATACACTATAGCTGGGTTTTGAATGCATGTCGACAACTCCTCATATCTTCTACAGTTAGTACGTGATAGAAGACTGATGCAGTTGTAGGATCGTTCTGCTAACTCACCTCATCATCCAGATGGGTTGAAACACTCCATCTATTTTCCATTGCGACGCAGTTTCGTTCAAGATCTTCATCTTGCCAACGAACATCGCAACCATCATGAATCTCGGATGGTTTGCCTCTCTCAGTACGGGAGCCTCCAATATCGATTGCGAACAAGGCCTCGTTTGTTTCCTGGCATGTATTTTCTTCATCTGCAGCAAGAAATGGTCGAGAACGAAGAGGTGTAATTTTCCGGCAATGTTCCTCTTGTTCCGCCACTTTTTGTACTACGAGGCACGGCGGCGAGCTAAGCGGGAGAGACGAGATGAAGAGCACACCTCTAGCTTCTATTCGACAATTTTTAGTGGATGCATAAGAAATCCGAGAAGATAAGTTTATACATTTTTTTAAATGTCATTTTACATATTGCATATGGGTTTACTTGTGTTGCTCATAAGAGCTATTTTTTTTTACATGTGAATAAACCCACTAATGTGTAGTTTCATTATAAGAGATTTTGAAAGGCCTGAGAGAAACTATTGAACGAAGTTCCATGGGACAAAATTCAAAGGCAGGATAGACTCTTCACCAAGATCATGGAAAGAACAAGGTTAAAAAGTTAGTTATTTTCTTCTCTCACAAATTCCATGAAATATTATACATGCATGAGTCGATATTTTATGCATAAATCTGTTTTGCATGAAGATTGGATTTACATGCTAGTACATATAGTTATGAGGGCATGGTTCTTTTTGAAAGGTTCCTTTGCCAAGGATAATGGAGGCATGCGCATGACATCCATTAACTATGCATATAGATTTCACCCCTTAAAATGCATGCATAAATGCATGATTACAAAGGTAAATCCACACATATGGGCACACAACTAAGTATCAAAATGCCCAAGAAGGAATCCAATGATGGACAAGATGGGATGGCCGAAGCCTACTTCATCACCATGGGAACACTCAAATAAAACCAAGGGATGGACGAGGCTTAATTTCCAGGTAAATATTTGCACCTTTTTCTTTTCTTTGCAAATTAAAGAACATACAGTGCATGTCATAATAAACATGACTTGGAAGTATATGCATAGATTTAGGTGGCCCAATTTTTGTGGTCACATCGACAATCAATCATGTAAATAAGTTGCACTATGCATCAAGTTCATTACTTTGAAAAGAAGTATTGGAGGTGCATTAAAACGGTCGTGGTTAGGAAGAATGCATCTAATGTATTGTTGAAACTCGCATATACTAAGTTTCATGGAAATTTTGCACCATCCATTGGATAAACAAAGTTCTGAATTGGAACTTTTGCATGCTTTAAGGAGGGGTTCAACTTCTGAACCTTATGCATGCAACGCCTTTTCCAATAAAGGTGTAAACATTTTGACATACACTAAACTATGCTTTTGGAATATATTACATGGGTTTTTGAGTAGAGAGAGAGATTAAGTTCTTGAAGTTAAGTAGGATTTGATTTTATTAGTTTCTAGGAAGAATGGTGATAAGGCCAATTGGCCACTATAAACCATTGAATTCCTTTAAGTTTGGCTTAGTACAAATAATCCTAAATTCTTGAACTACCTTAAAACCAAAAATCCCTCTTATGGAAGTTTAAATTCCATAAAAAACCCATGGCATGCCTAATCAGCAAGGCCATAGACTTAAGGTAGTAATACAAAAATTTTTCTCTCTTAAAACCATGATAAAATGGTGGTAACTTAGAGCATTATTTTCTCTAAGCTCTAAGGAAGAGAAAATATGGTATAACAGAATCTTAGTTTTGGAAGATGAAAAGTATTAGTGCTTTTTGTTCAAGAAAAGTTCTTTGTTTGAAAGAACTACAGAACTATTTGGAGCTTTACATTATTCTTCGAAGCAAATGTAAGGCGTGAAGAGAAGGCAAAACTCAAGGGTGGTAATAAACCCTAGTACCATTTTCTAAACTCCTAGAAATAAAGGACTTAATAGTAAATGGAATTACCATCTACTTCAACAAAGAGATTTGATTGGTAAGTCAATTATTCTTTCTCAGATTACTCATTATGTCATAAAAGATGATATCTAGTTGAGATATAAACTAGCTATATCATCAAGTGACATGAAAAGGATCTTGTAGAGTATATCTGAATCAAGGTATAATTGAAAACCCAATTTTTTGAGACTAAGTTGCAATTGAGACTTGGTAAGTGGAAAGTCCACTGTAGCAAATGCAATACATATGCTCTGCAGTGGAAATAACACTTACAAGTCCAAGAGGTAATAGATCTGACTTCATTAGAAGAAGGTTTGATCCCAAAACTCAAGCTAAAGTTACCTTTACTAAAGTGGAAGTGTAAGCCGGGTGGTATGGGACATCTAGGTTTACACTACCACTAAAGTAAATTCGGTGGTATGGGACATTGAATTTGTAGGTAATCTCAACTTGAACTTTGGCACATTTGTTCTATATGCTTGAAGAAAAGAAAGCATAAAAAGCTCTGAATAGTTCTTTTAACCAGAGGAACAATAAAAGATTGAAAATAAACTCTTTCAAATACGTTTGAAAGAGCACTCTCAGGTAGTTTTCGAGGACAAAAACTCTTAAGGAGGGGAGAACGTTCCCAAGAACTTGTATATTATGCCTTGAAAAGACCAAATAGGGTATTGCAAGGTAAAAGATATGCAAGAAATAGATAAACTTGAAGTACTTCCTTGTATTCTAGTACTTCATATATCTTTCATTACATCTTCCAACTAAATGAAGTTCTCAGAGATTGGGAATTCTCAAAGAACCCCAATGCAAGAAAAGACTTGCATATACCATTAGGATTGTATAAATCCTAAGTGGGATAGGAAAGGAAGTTGGATGAGGTATAAGCATAATCCTAAAAGTATATTTGATGCTTCTGATAACATAACATACATTATGGATTCGAGTAATATACACCTAAGGAGTATGGCTTCTTGTATGAAGCATAATAGCTAGATCCCCAAGGAAAACCCATGGGTAAAGCTTTGAAGCATGAAGGGATGTATTTGAGAAAGACCTAGTCTTATCTCTTATTTTGATAAAAGAAGAAAGCCAAAAGACCCAAGTAGGGTGAAGATCAAGTCAAACTTTAAGTTTGATAAGATGAGTCACACCACATTAAATGGTTAACCAAATATTTAAGTAAGTTTAGTAGTGGTGTATCTAAGCACCTTAGTCCTTGCTCTTATAATTTGGTACCATAGTATGAAGGGCATTTAAAGGGACAGAAAAGGTGAAAAGATAATAGAGACATAGTTATGTGGATTGGATGAAGAACCCACCGGTATGGGACAGTGGGGACTGACTCCCATTGAGTACTTTTTCTTGATGGCCAGAAGAAAAAGGGACTCATGATCCAATAGAAAACATCAGGAAGACAATGTCTAGGAATAGGCATCTTCTTCAATTATCCTCTCAAAGGGAACAACAATTCTTCCAACAAGATACAAAAGGATATATCTCTTTGTGGAGACTTAGAAGTAAAGGGAGGATCAACTTCTTTGATTTTGAAGGTAAACTCCAAAGGATGAAGCTCTAAGAACTCCATCCAAAAGCATAACTTGAAATTCGAGAAACATAAAGATGATCTTAGGATAAGCTTGAAAGAAAGCTCAAAAAGATCATCTTTTGGATACTTGATATTCAAATGAAGAATAAGAAAGGTTTAGTTATAATGTCAACAAAGGACATCTTTAATAGATCTAGAATATAAGGGAGAGAATTTTGAAAGATCCAACTAGAGATCCGTAAGGATTAAGATGTGAAGAAATGATTGAAATAATCTATTTTTACTTATGACCTTAAAGATGACATGATCTTTTACACTATGAGTTCCCATCTTGGGACGTAGTTATAAAGATCTCAATATTTTTGGAGAACAAATAAAGTAGGTTTCAATCAATTGGAGTTTACAATAGTTGGATTAATCCCTATGGATTATAGTCCCTTCAAGTGGATTATCAAAACTATGTAAAGTTTTGAAAGAACATTAAAATCCACTTTTGGTAAGCTATTCAAATTCTCTCTGAAGATAAAGAGGATGTTATATCCTCATAAAAATTAGATAATCCACCTTTACCATTCTATTGGTTAGGCACGGATTATATAATAAAATTTCCCTCTATTTAGATTTATTGGAGGCGAGTCACAAACAAGAAAATCCACCCATTTCACTAAAAGAGAGTAATTTGGGCAGGGATTATGTAAGATTCATCTTCCTTTTAGATCAAGTTGGATTCTAACTTGAGAGATGAATCTGATAAGAAAACCTTAAGTGGCATTCATATATTTTGCTAGGTCCATGCACAAGTAGTGCAAAGCAATGGACCAAGGTAGTAATTTAGCTGAAGTCACTTTGACTCCACCTAATTCACATGTTTGAGCTTTGGAGATCCAGATGACACATGGCTTAAATAAAGGAAATAGGCAGGGTTCTCTTCCACCCTTTTCATTCTTTCCATACTTTGCATTCGACTCAGGTCTTTTTCGTATGCAAACTAGATGGAACTTTGAATGAATGGGGCAAGGAATTAGACCACACATGGATTCTCCTCTTTTTAGATTCAGTAGGAGTAGAATTCCCCTTTCGAATGAAGAGGCGAATTTAGAGAGATGAAAGCCATGATGCTTGAGATTGATCATGGAACACGGGGGAATACCCCAAGGTATATATCTCCACTCATTTCCGAGGATGGAAATGCTTTTAAGGGGGGGAGAATGTTGTATAATTACATGGGTCTAAGGGGTAGAACCCTTGGGTTTCTAGGTTTGAAACCCCTTGGATTTATGGTTTATTTACCCCTTTTTAGATGGCTCTTGAAGCTTAGGGCTAATTCTCTAAGGTTGAGTACCTTAGGCTTGATTGGAAGCTTCTCCTAGCCACTTGGTTTGTACGTGAGAACTTGGAGAGTCTTCTTTTAGAAGCCATGTGATTTCATGTGATTTCCTAAGCTTGGAAACCATGTGAATACCTTAGGACCCATGTGATGGAAGGTACACATGTCCTCTTGAGAGGGACTTACCCCCATGGACTTGGAGCTATATATTAGAGGGGTTGGTTGGGTGGAAACACATCTCTCTTCCTAGTGTGTGGCCGTGCGAGTTAGTCTTGTGTGAAGGCTATGGAGTCCTTCCACAAGAGTCACCAAGCAAAAACGAAGGAAAACATTGCATCCTTATCCTCTGAGAAGGCCAGCAATCCGATTGGAATGTCTTCTAGTAGACAGAGTAGCATTAAAATACGTGAGGATGATGCAACTAGGAATGAAAGGTTGAGGGACATAGAGGTCTTAAGGACAGATCGTCCAGTCTGGGACATGACAAACCTGGAGTGCTGCCTTCAATATGTGGAAGAAAAGAATGTAGTCCTACTTGTGTTCACAGGGGCGTACGGGAGAGGCAAGATCACGACAACACAGGCTTTTCAGTATGGCCTTGTGTTCAAACTGGACTATGAAGATGAGGATTCTGACAACCTCCTTGTCCTGGTAGAGACATCGAAATGGTTATGAAATGTAATATGCAAGATGGATTTCTTATGCCCAGAGTGTTGTGTTCCAGAGAGGCTTGCAGAGATATGCAGGGACTCATTGAATCTTATTAAGGAATTGATGCCATGGATCCAGGGCAACATTATGCCAACACAATAGAAGATGACAACCCCTGTAAAGGCAAAGGGTAAGCAGTGCGTGCAGAAGAAGCTATTGAAGAAAAAGAAGAGAATTGCTGATGAGGAGTCTTCTGACTCAAGCTCTAGCTCTGAGGATATTATAGTTGCACCTGGTGGGGAGCTTGCTTCAGGTATTCTTGGTACTGAGCAGAACAAGATGAGGGAGGACATAGCTAGAAGAAAAGTTGTGAAGAAGGGGCAGTTGTTCCACCTGCCAATCAATATCATCCATAGGCCACCAATGGATCTAGTCACAGGGAGGAGGCCCCTTGAGATAAGGGAGCCACACAATTTGCACATGCAGAATCTTAAGAAGAAAATGAAGATAAATCCTCATGCTAGTGTTGTGCATTTCCTTGTCATGAAGGATCCGAATGAGTGCAGCTCTGTGGAGGAGTTCAATGAGGGTCTGTTTGAGGATTATACATATTATGTGATTGGTGGTTCACACTCTACAGAGGCCCATAGACAGCTTGTGAAGGAGCACCCCACCACATTCTTCTTTAGGTATGTAGAGTGAAAAATATATGTTGGTCTTACAAATAAGGAAGCCAAGCTTCTTGCTTGGGATCACAACAATGACAATGACTACAGGCAAAAAATGTCCTCCATAGAGAGAATTCGGTTCTTCTACCATGAATATGAAGATTGTCTCGTGAAGGAGGCTGGAAGAATACATCCCAATCTACGAAAGCAATGCCTTATTGAGGTTAGCATTGCACTGGATGAAAATAGAAAGTCTGATGCTTTGAGAAAATATGATCCATGGTTTCAACTTGCATTCAAAACAGGTGAGATCTGGGATCTGCAGGATAAGATTTTCACAATGTGGGAGAACAAGGAGGTCAAGGGCCAGATGCAACGGAAGTCGAGGCCAAACCCACAGGTTGATCTGAAGGGAAAGGGAAGGAAAGTTGACCTTTCAATTGAAGAGGCTCCTAAGGACATGAAGCTGACACCATGGAGAGCCCTTCAAGGAATCAAAGATGATACATTGATTATATCAACTTTGTCAAGGGTAATCTCCAAGGAGTTAAGCCTGGAGGAGATGGTGACTGAGCTAAATAAGTATGTATGTTATTCTCAGATCCTTTTTCCCTCCTCCCATGTTTCTGGTCTAACCTAGTCTCTTTTTCATTTCTATAACTGTATTCATAAAGTATACATGAAGATTCAGGCGGTGATGATGAAGAGGTTGGGTTGCTTTTCTTGGACAGAGGTCCAAGCAGACTATCCAACCACCTCATCATACAAAGCTTTATCATAATATTTTATCCTGTTTCGTGATTGGGTAGGTTCTTTCTCAGAGAGCATGCATGGTTTGCTATTAGACTAGATGCCTAGATTCACCTAACCAATTTGATGCTAGGCATCAACTTTTAGTAGCAACTCGATGCCTGCATCGACCTCGTGGCATAAGTCGATGCCTGGCATCGACCTGATGGCATAAGTCGATGCCAGGCATCAAGTTATGTGAGATATTGATGCCAGGCATCGAGTTTCAGTAGAAAGTTGATGCTTGGCATCGACACAGACATGAAATCGATGCCATGCATCGATTCCTTATGTTTCCTTCGGTATATTAAAGAGCTCATTTAATTGCCTTTCCACTTGTTTCTACAAAAATCAAAGAAAAGTAAGTCTACAGAGGTAGTAGATGATTGCCCCCCTGCATTCCTGGCACACATTCAAAGAGCAAGGCATGAGAAATCGAGAATGAAAGCCAAGGAGATTGATTTTGATGATGAACCTGATCTAAAATGTTTCTCCAATCCCCTAGACCCCCTTAGGCCTGTATATTACAATGTATTCTGTAGTGATATAAATAATATTTGTACTGTTGTGCCGAGAAAGCATTTCTCCCTTCTTATAGCAGACATGCCCTATGGATTTAGAATGTTGGGATCAGTTAATGATGAAGAGCCCTTCAAACACCCTCAGATTTGAAGATGGTCACTGATTTTGTAGATATGACTATGTCTCCTCTTTGGAGGATAGTAATTTTCCATAGCAGAGGCTAGTCTTTCTCTATTTCAACTGCTCTGAAGTCAAGATGTCATGTTGTGGAGTGCCTCACATGGTAAGTAATCTTCTTTCTATCTTTGTGGTTGTAATGATGCTCTCTCTCACTTATAGTTCTTGTTGGTAGGGTGAAGACAAACGTCAATCATACTCCTTTGCATAGATTTGTGAGCTCCACTGAATGCATTACAATTGGCTATTATGATGAAGTAAGCAAAAGGAGAGTCAGGGAGCATTGCAATGAGAATGGGATCTCCAATGTGCTCATGTTCCTAGCCATTACCAAGAAACTTCGTCATGTAGCTGGGGACAGGACATTGATTAACCCCTATCAGAAGCCACAAAAGCTCATAATGAGATTGATTCAACTATTCTCCAATGATGATGACTAGGTCCTAGACCTTTTTTTGGGCACAGGTAATTTCCATTGTAACATTTATCATTAGCCATGATGTTGATTGGCCTCTAAGTGGTTTTCTTCTTTTTCACGAACGACTCTGGCTTGCTCCTTAAAGATGTTCAGGCACTACATAACTATGGAGAAGGATGATGCTCAAGTGAGCTTCATTAGAATGAGAATCAATGGGTTGAATGAATGCCCAGATGAAGGCCAAGAGGTTGGAAGGAAGCACATTGCAGATACGGAGAGATTCCAACCGGCTTCAAGGGAGCCTCTTCCCCCACTTGCAGATGAACCGAGGGACATGACTGACCTTGAAGAGCCAACCTTGGAGCAAGAGAGGCAGGAGATGTGTTCTAATGTTCCAGAGGATCCCATTATGCATGAGCCTGAGGAAAGCTATGATTAGCTTCTATTGTAGATTCATATTATTCTTGTAAAACACATGCAATGTAAAACATGATTTTAATAGAAATATAATGCCGAGTTCTGCTTCCACTTTGTGCAAAGTTATACTTATCTTGAGCATTTCTCTGATGAATGTGTGAATGTTTCTTAGTATAATTTTGTTGATTATAATCTTCTCTTGGGAATGCTTTTGTGATATTTATTTCATATGCTATGAATATGGCCCAACATTCAATGAGGATCTTAACTATACAAAGGGGATGATCTTAATTACCTTGTTAAAATGTTTCGACTTTTGCAACACATGTACTACGATTTTTGAGTAGCTTTTAATCAGCTATAATATGTGCTTGTTGAGGTTCTAGATGTAATGAAGGAGTTTCACCAATTCTTACTTGTACCTTCAACTCTAATCTCTTATGTCAAAGATCATGATGTGGGATTCTTGATCGTGCTGAACAGCTAGTTTTCATGGCACCAAGTATTTTAACATATCTATCTTGACTACTTGGGATATGGGATCAAGCTTCTACTCAATATTTACAAGCAAGAACAAGTGATGCTTTCTAGATATTGTAAAATGCCCACTTTATTGCTTGATATCATGGTCTTTAGGTAAAAAGGAATAGAGAACATGTCTTTGTTCTCCTTTCTTGTGACTCAGTGTTTACAAAAATTATTTTTAAGATCAACAAAATGAAGACCCATTTCTCTTGATGAATCTAAGCCAAAAGGAAGGTAAAGAAGATGATCATTTATTATACATAGATTCAATATGCTTAAATCATGTTGTAGGCAACATTTCTCTTTTATCTACTTTGAAAAGTCCAAAGCATAGACATGACGTACAAAGAGGGGATGATACAAAGCACAATGTGGAGAAGATTGGTAATGTCAAAGCTTCCAAGGGCAAGACAAATATTCTGAGCAAGGTTCTCTATGTTCCTATTATTACAACAAACCTAATAAGTGTAGGCCAAATAGTGTAGAAAGGCTTGCAAGCTAGGTTCACCCAACATGGAGCTTTTGTGGAAGATCCATGGCATGTCTTCAAGAAGATAGCCAGAGGTGAGAAGCATGGTAGGCTCTTTAATTTTGAAGTAAGAGAAACCAAAAACATAGCTCTATTCAACTTTGATTCTCAAACCCTAAGTGAGCTTGAAGTTTGACATAAGAGGCTAGCTCATGTGAATGAAAGAACCTTGAAAGATATATGTACGAATCAAAGTGTTCTTGGATTACCAAACACATGATCAACATATGTGATGCATGTGAGCAACACATGATCAACAGATGTGATGCATCTTAGATTGGGAAGGCACAAAGACAACCATGCAACCATAAAGGCTACATCCACAACAACGTATTTGACTTAGTACATACAAATGTATGGGGACCAAGTCAAGAACCTTCATTGCTAGGATCAAGGTATTATGTCTCATTTATTGATGAACATAGTAGATGGACTATTCTATACTTTATCAAGAGTAAGAATGAAGTATTTGACTGCTTCAAAAAGTATCTAGCACATGTGGATAATCAAACATGTAGATCACTTAAGCTCAAATGTAATGGAGATGGAGAATACTTCTCAAAAGAGGATGATGAGTTCTTTTAGGATAAAGGTATCAAAAGGGAAGTGACTACTAAGGACTCTCCTCAGCTTAATGGAATTGCAGAAAAGAGAAACACAACATGGTTGAATCAGATAGAACAATGCTTGAAGAGAAGAGGTTGCCACATTATCTATGGGTAGAGGCTATTTCAACTTCTATGTACCTTGTCAATAGACTACCATCCAAATCACTTCAAGGTATGAATCCTTATGTAGTATGGTATGGAAGAAAACCTAGTCTTGGACATTGCAAGGTGTTTGTTTGTTTAGCTTATGTTCATGTACCATCACAAATAAGAGGTAAGCTAGATGAAAGGGCAACAAGGGCAGTTCTTATTGGGTATGACTCAACTCAGATGGGTTAAAGGTTCTATAATCCTTCAACCAAGCAATTCACTACAAATAGAGATGTTGCGTTTGAAGAAGAAAGGTCTTGGTATGATGAACATAAGCAGAAGTTAACTTTACCATATGATCTTGATTCTAATTCTCATCAATTAGGAAGCAATCATGATACACAGGTCCAGGATCCAAGAAGTGACCCAGATGATGACCAAGATGGAAAGGAAAAGGATTACTAGCTATGAAAGTCAAGACACAAAGCAAAGATGCAAGAGTATGGAGAATGCTCCAAACAAGGACCTAGAAGGTCAACAAGGGAGAAACGACAACCAAAAAGGTATGGATATGATTCCACATTTGTTACAAAGCATTCAATCTACTTGACACTTAGCATTTGGTTCCAATGTCATCCAATCAAAAGGTAATTGGTTGCAGATGGGTATATAAAGTTAAAAGAGACTTAGATGGATCAGTTTGTAGGTACAAGGCAAGATTAGTTGCTAAAGGATCCTCACAAGTGCATGGTATAAACTATGAGGAAGCATTCTCACTAGTTGCAAATTAGATGACTAAATGAGAACAGTGATAAGTTTAGCTCCTGCAAGAAATTTAATACTTCTCCAACTTGATGTGAAAAATGCATTTCTAAATGGTTGGATAAAGGAAGAGGTATACATGTCATAACCATGAGGTTTTGAAAACCCTATCATACATCTTATGTTTGTAGACTTAAGAAAGCTATGTATGGATTGAAACAAGATCCTAGAGATTGGAATTACAAGTCGGTTACATACCTTCAAGATCAAGGGCTCAAACATAGCAACTCAGATCCTTCTTTATTCACGAAAAGGGATCATAATGAGGTTATCTATCTATGGGTATATGTAGATGATATTATTGTGATAGGTGATGATCTTAATGGCATTCAATGGATCAAGAGACACATGCAAGAGGAGTTCAAAATCAGAGACTTAGGTGATCTCACAGATTTCCTACGTATGCAAACGAGTTATATAGATGAAGGGATGTATCTAACAGAGAGGAGATACATTGAAGAACTACTTGTCAACTTCAGAATGGAACCATAAACTACGTGTTTATGAAGGTGAGCAGATTGATGATCCTCAAGAGTATCAAAGTTTAGTTGGTAGCTTGATATATGCTACTCACACAAGAGTAGACATATCATATAGTGTGGGAGTGCTTAGTCAATTCATGCACTCACCTAGAAGGCCACACATAGATG
Organism: Ceratopteris richardii; assembly: GCA_020310875.1. Lineage (NCBI taxonomy): Eukaryota > Viridiplantae > Streptophyta > Polypodiopsida > Polypodiales > Pteridaceae > Ceratopteris > Ceratopteris richardii. The sequence continues at coordinate 95,025,270 of CM035410.1, forward strand.
CTACAAAGAGAGTACTTAAGTACCTCAAAGGGACCCTTAATTAAGGTGTCTATTATCTTTGCTCTTCATATTTGGATATCAACATCTATTTAGATGCAGATTTGGCAGGAGCAAAGGATTATAGAAGAAGTATCTCTCCATACTTAGCATTTGCAGGTTCAAAATTGGTGTCATGGAGTTCTACGAAGCAACCAAAAGTTGATTTATCTTCAATTGAAGCAAAATATAGAGCTCTAAATATTGCAACTCAAGAAGCAATATGGCTCAAGGAGTTGTACTCAAATTTGGGACTTGTAAGTTCCAAACCTCATCTACTTGGAGATAATGTAAGTTCAATGCATTTGGCTGCAAATCCAATTTTCCATGCAAGGAAAAAGCACATAGAAGACCATTACCCCTTTGTAAGAGAGAAGCTTATGAAAAAGGAAATTGACATTTCATGTATATCTACAGAGAAGCAAATAGCAGACATGTTGGCAAAGGCACTTGATGGGATAAAGCTTTGTAGATTCAAAGCTATGGCAGGTATTCAACATATCAGAGAATGAAGAATCAAGAATACTTCAGCCTGAGGGGGGCTTTTGGAACATCAAGCTTTCATTATGCTTGAGGTGGAGATTATCTACATCAAATTTATCATTTGAATGATGTCACATATACTCATTGTAGAGTTTTATTTGCATTCATTTACTGTATTAAGAGTTTCATCATAGAAATGCTTGATTATGTAATTACCAAAGTATTTATCTTTGTAAAAAAGAAGATTAATAGGCCTAGAATCCATGAGTTAGAAGTGGCTGGGATTGATTCTCAATCAGTCAATCAAAAGGTAGATTTGATTTAAACTTTCTCTTTTCCTAGATTATAGGAAAAGATTCCAATCAATCTAAACTAACAAACCCGCTAAATTGAAATTCAAATTCATGGGGAAAAGGCATGGAAATAACCTCAAGATTCTATATAAAGACTCCAAAACATGTACATTAAGTAGCATGTTTATTTGAAGCAATACATATACTTGTTGATCATTGCTTGGTGCCATTTCTATTTACCGCCCTTTCTGCCTCTAATTCAATCAACTTGCAGAGATTGCTACTCTCTTTAAAAAACTTCAAATCCAAATTTTAAGCACTCATTGGAGATCTATTAGAATCTAGTTTATGTGTACAAAATTGTAGATCATGTGGTTATTTAATGTTAGAGATATCTAAGTTTTATAGTCTCGGGGTCATTCTCTACACATCCCTAAAAAATGGGGATAACACCAGTTCAGTGTTAAGGTGATTGCTCCTTGCTTCGTTCATATAAATTAGGACATCTATGATTTATATCAAGCCAACCCTATGTATGACACTCCCTAAAGAGGAATGTTTGCGATTGTAACTATGCTGGCTGCTCTTAGCATTTGAAGTCACAAGTTCGATCCATTTTTAGAAGGTTTTTGTGAGCTATTCAAGGTGCAAGTTATCTATTTTGCATCAACGTTTTCTTGTTGAAGTTCCAAAGTACCTATATTGGGTTTTATTGCACTAACAACAAGCCTACAAGGTCTATTTTACATATGCAAAGAGTTAGGATTGGTCCTGTGCTGGTTTGTTGGACCAACTTCACCACTTGAAAATTCAACCTTCCAAGCCTCTTCAAGATTTTCCAACCTTTTTCATGATTTTGATCTAGTTTTGTGTGAAAAAATAGGTCAACGAGTCACCCAATTTTGTGTGGAAAAATAGATACAGGTGTCACTCATTTTTTTTTTGTGGCAAAGCTGGTAGATGGGTCACAGAATTTTATGTTGCCAAATAGGTAGAGGGTGCCCCCAATTTTATGTGGAAAAATAGGTAGAGGGATGATCCAACTTTTTTTGGAAAAAAATTGGTAGAGGGGTCCAATTTTGTTGGAAAATGTAGAGGTGTCACCCAGTTTTTGTGGGAAAGGTAGAGATGTCGCATATTTATTGAGATGGGGTCTTGGGCCTCATGCAGAAACAAGGCGAGTGTTTTTAGGCTTCAAAGCAAATGAAGGCGACCCCTTTTTGTTTCTTAGCTGATTAAGGTGACCATCTCCATAAAATAAGGCGAATGCCTTTCGTGACTTTCCATAAAATAAGGTGAACGCCTTTTGTGACTTTCCATAAAACAAGGTGGATGTCTTAAAACAAGGAAATCAACATAATTTCTTTAAAGGAATGCTAGTGTCTTTACCTTTATCCAAACTTAGACGACCAAGTTTTTAGGGGAATGCATAATTGGGCACCTTGATTTTGGGCTTCTACAAATCTTGGGCGCATGGTTTTAGGCATCTCGAGTGGTGGAAAAGGAAACTTTGGGCAACTATTTTGAGCCCCTTAAGTAAGAAATTTATCCCACTCAATTATGATGTAAGATATCCCAAATGACCCTACAAACCAAGCCTATCCCCACTTCTATGTTGGGAAACCAAACATATTACCTCACATCGCCTACAAGGAATACTGTCATATGTGCTAAAAACTCCTCTTATCCTATAATGGGAGTTGGTACGATGATTTTGACTACTGTTGATGACAGTTCTTTTATATTCTCGGACTCTTTATGTTATTGTAGCATTTTGGACTTGACGGATTACAAACCTATTTCCATTTTTATGGAAACAAGTTTAGAGCTGAGTCTTAATGATGCTAGCGATCCATTTGGTGTCATTCTCTATGAGCCAGTTGTTGGATGCTTGATTTACTTATGCATAAGTTGGCCTCATATTCAGTTTATTGTCTCTCAAATGCATAGGTTTATGCATTGCCTAGGTGTGAAGCATTGGCATACGCTTAAGTGTATATTTTGATATTTGAGTGGTACCCCACTACTTGGATTTTCTTATGCCTAGGCGGGGTCATGACTCCCTAGGCAGGGTCATGACTGCCAAATTTAAAATGCTTTTTTGGACTTAGATTGGGCTCATTGCTATGAGTTCGAAATGTGTCCATTTCTAGTTGTGAGGCTAAGTATGAGCCAACTTTCACAATGACTATTGAGTGTGTGTGGCTAAGAGGCCTTTAGCTGATTTGGGTGTTGGCTATCTTCTGCCACCACCATCCTCACTAACAGTCAAAGTGCATTACTAATTGTAAGGAACATTGTGTTCCATGCTCACATAAAGCACATTAAGGTGCACTATCATTATGCCATGGAGAGGCTCTCTCCTCGAGACGTAATTTTGGCTAATGAGCCAACACAGGATAATAATGGATAACTTTTCACAACAACTTTTCCTAGGGAGAAGTTTGAAGCTTTTTTCCTTAATGCATGGGCACCATGCAAAGTGTGACAACTTGGGCATCTAGCTACATGGAGGCATTGGAGAGGGGTGAACACCTGCTGGAAACTTCATAGTCTAACAAAAGCAATGAAGGTGGCTTCCGAAAGGATCCTGGGACTCATAAACAAGATAGATTGGAGAAGCAAGAAGCACCCTTAGCTACCAGTCCTAGGAAAGGTAGTTGGAGTTCAGGGAATGTAAACAACTATTCTCGAGGGCAAGAAAGATCCTTAATCAATTACAACTCTCATTGTTGCTCGTATCCTTGATATGCTAGCCAACAGTGAAGTCATTCGAAAAGAAGGAGTAATGTACAATCTTGCATCTTTAAGACTCGAGTACAACCTTATGATGAAGTGTTTGCAGGTACTCAAGAGGAGATCTTCAAAGATGATTATGAGGACCAAGTTGGCTCACATAACTCTCACCAAGACGCCCTCCAATATGACAAACTTTCCTCTTTGAAATCCAAGGCCAGTGGCTCAAACTCAAAAGATAATGCTAATTCTTGGGATTACTTCTATCACACAGAAAAAGGCAAAGGCAAAGTGGACTCAGACTTAGACTTGTGGTTCGATGTGGCGCGACTTGTGCATATTGGGAGAACGTGAAAGATGATGAAGATTCGAAGTGGACACCGTCTATTTTGGACTTGGCTATGCCTCAACGACAATCATCGATGTGACCAAGATTTTGTCGCTTACCTAACCCTCGCCAAACGTATTCACAGGAATATGTATGTATTCTCCTCATGAGCGCAAAAGAAAAGGACTACTTTGTCCTCATCTAGTACACACCCTGGATATTCATCGTCCTTGAGATTATATATTCGCTTTGTGAGTTTCTTCTAGTGCACACAGACCATATTCACCTCGTGAGCCCAAAAGAAAAGGACTAGTTTGTCCTCGTCTAGTACACAACCTGGAAATTCATTGTCCTTGCGATTATATATTCGCTTCATCTTTTTCTCTTGGTGCCTTCTAAGAGTTTCGTAAACATAGAAATTAATGCTAGGTGGATATGAATTATAAAATGAATTTTATGGACATCACTTTCTCTATGATGTAATGATAGAGAACCTCCAATGCAAGCTCATAGATCAAATTCGTCAAATGTCCTGTTTTTTCTTTTTAAGAATATCAGTACATTTGCTAACTATACTCAAAGTGTCGTATTGATTGGAGCTAATTGTACTTTTTTATAATCAAACATCTCACAGCAAATGATTGTATGAGTTCTTTGAATCGACCTAAGCATCAGTTGGGCATGCATCGCAATAGTATTTTCAACCTCCTTTCTCTGTAGATTAGTATTCTCAACCTCTTTTTTCTGTAGATTAGTATTTGCATGCTACAAAGATTAGTCCAAACCTCTCTCACATAAACCTTCTATGTCCTTTAAACGTTCTCAATACGTTTTTAATAAGACTGAAGTGTATTTCATTAACCGGTTTCATTAAACATTCAGAGAAATACCACGATGGAGTCGCACAGGACCCTCAACGCTTTCAAGTCAATGAATGTATAATAAATGCACGCGAAACGCTTGTGTTCAAGCTCGTAGCCAAGTGGTTTGGCACCTGGAGTTTTAACTAGGAAGTCCTGAGTTCAAGCCTTGACTGCACATGCATCTTGAATTCCTCGACCTTCCGAGGTTAAGTGTGTGACTCTGTTTTCAATTCATTGTACTCTGAAAAGAAAAAATTTCAAAGGCCGGGCTCGTCTCTAGTCTAGGCACCTGGCACCTGCTAGACTTTTGGCTTGTACCATCCCTCACGTCGGGGCGAGTTCCTCTCATGTTGAGCTATCGGCACTCTCACTAAATCTTTCTTTTGGCAAAGTTAATCTTCTTTGGGAGGCTTTCGGGTGAGGGCCTTGTCGACGGCTAATTAGTGTGCTCTCAAATAAACTTCTTTGTCAATGTCTCTGCGGGCTTGAATCTTCGGTTTCCCAATCCTCCCACATAACAGAAAATTGTGAAGCGGATGACCATAAGTTGAGCTTAAATGCTGTGTAGAAAGCAGAGCTTCTTGATTCTGTAGATTAATCAGCAGCTTATAAGCAGGTAACTTTTGCCGTAACCGTTTATGTCAGCTCTATAAGCAGGCAACTTGGCAAGTGGCAATGGTCTCTTTCGATTCTGTCGGCTTCTGTTGTAGTCGGTTATCTCTATGAATAGACATCATACAAATCCTTGGGCTGATTCACTTGACATTGGAGAGGCTTATCTTTTGGACTGCAAGTGTGCTGTCAGATGAAGCCACAAGAAAATGGAAATAGATAAAGTAATTTCCCAATACCTTTCTTATAATCAAACCAAGGCATCTGCAATGGTATGACGATAAAACAACATCTCGCAGCAAATGATTGTAAGAATTCTTATAGTTTGTCTGCTTGTACAACTTCTTATAGTTTGGAGAAGTAATCTTCAAAGAAGATATGAAGGGAATGAAGATGACATGACAATGAATTCCATGGATTCCATGAAGTGGACGGATGGATAGAAATTCCATGGACCTCAAGAAGTGGAAGGATGGATAGAAATTCCAATAATCCAATAATCATTACGATGCCCATTTTAGTACTCCCAGAGGACATCTACAAGCCAAGGACATCTGATTTTAGAAACCATCCCGTAGGAGATAAAATATATAAGAAAGGGCAAGAAATATACACCAATATTATCCTGAATATGAATCCAATACAGTCCCATCCATTCCATAGGTCGTAGTCATCTTGAATAAAATACAAGCATGTTAGAGAGAGTTACAAAGAAGGTGCAAAATCTGCCACATGAGGACTGCTTTCTCATTCTCAGTATTGGGGTGCCATTGTTCCCTCAATTTGAATCCCAATCTAATGTAAGTCCATTTCATACACCATTTCGTGTTTAAAGAGCAATAAAGGTTTTGTTTTGTTTCCTTATTCTTGTGTTGAGGTATTAGCCTTAAAAATAGTGATCCTTGGGAGATAATGGAAAGACTTATGCAAAGAACTGATAATGATTTTCAAATCAACCTTATTAATAGGTGAAAGAAGGTTTGTTCATGCTTAGATAAGTTGTTAGGATTAATTAGTCTTACTAGCTCTAACAAAAATAAGCCTCAATTATTTCAAGTTACATAATGGAGTTCAAAAATTGTTTCATCCTATCTTTGTGAGAGAGAAATATTACACATTACATTATAAGCTTTTCATCATTGGAGATTTTTAGTACACAAGGAATGGAGAAGTCACACTACAGGGCATGAGGTGTTTACTTCAAAAACACATCAACACTATAGATGAGGGCACCAAGAAAGAAATCTGCTAGGAAGGATTCTATTAATGTTCCTAGCTATATGCAAGGCACTTAGTGACCACCATGGATGAATCCCTAGAAAAGACCACATAATGTATCATGCTCCTTGTCCCATCACGAAACACGTGATCGAAAGAACATTTGAATTGAACAATCACATGAACAAGAAGTAGCACATGAAAAATCTAGGCAAGTGACTACAAATCAACCACAATAACCACCATCGTCATATGATGAGCCTCCATCACCTAAGAAATCAACAATCAAAAGGCAAAAGGAGCATCCTCAAAGAAAGGTAGTTCTCTCTAAATATTTCGGTGAGTCTCAAGAGGATGATTTTTGCAAAAATATAGAACCACATAAGGCATGATGGACAAACCAAGAAATACCATCAAATCATTGGTTGAACATAGTTTTCAAGATCCAATCAATGAATTAAGGAGCCATATCAAATGATCAAGAGGGCAAGCAAAGCCAACCAAAAAAAAAAGAACAAGGAGAAAGCTCAAGACATGTGCAACGTAAAGAAAAAGGTCTTCAAATATCATCATAGACCACCCCAACCAAGCCCACAACATAATATCCATCAAAGATCTCCAACACCACAAGAAAGAGCACCACAATGAAAAAAAAAACATATATGTGGGCATTTGTAGAGATATGGGACTTTTTAAAGACAACTGAGCTTTTGATACCCAGAGGACCTTTTGCAAGGGGGGTTAAAGAAGAGTTACAAAGATATTGTGCAGGATTAGGGATCCAAGCTCTAAATTTAGAAACTTTACAAGAGGCAGTCAAAGCATATTTGATATCAAGGCAGGAGGATTCCAACCTATGTGCCATGCATGCTAAGAGTGTTACTACACAACCCAAGGACATATAGTTAGCTAGGGGATTAGGGGCGATCATAGCTAAGACTTGTAAATTGATGTCTCCATACAAGAGAGTTTTTATAACTTTCACTATTTTGAATGAAGCATAAGCAATTTTTCTCCATTACTCTTTCTATTATCTTTTTCCATGTTGGTTTCTGTTATAATCTCACATATCTCAATGATTATTTTTCTATTCTCTTCTTTGTGTCATAAAGTATTTGCAAGCTACCATCAAGTACGTCAATAAGAGCATTGTGCCAAGGCCCGGTGTATAGGTTAAAAAAGGCTTTACTAGAGATGTGCAAGAGATGCCACTCCAAATGCTTTGGAGTGGTTTCTTCCACATTTCTATGGGTGGGAATTTTTTTGGACTTGTAACAATGTTTAGGATCACTTGAGGTATTGATAAAGTGCTTTTTATGTCTTTATGACATGGATAGCTTGTGCATCCAAATTGTAAAGTCACTTGGGATCACGTGGTCATTATGATGCCTAAAGCATGCTTGAAACATCTATTTGACGTTCCATATGTCTTTACATGTCCCTAAATGGCATAGGATGGCCAAAAATAGCCTTGCCATAGAAACTTCAGGCAGGACACTACAAATTGTTACAAGGGTTTTTCCTAAATTTTTGTGGTAGGGCCTTGTTCGAGCTCCCTATGCCATGGATTACACACCAAATATCATATACATACAAATCATGGGTGCAAATCATATCTTATGATAAAGAAAAACCAAGGATCTGTGAAGTCTCATATACACAACAATTTCAAGACCTTTTTCAATCTGATGCTAGAAACATCCATGTGATGTGCCCATATTGTTCATTATGTTCCTATAGGGCATGGGAAGGCCAAACAAAGCCTTGCCATAGAAATGGGGGAGAAGGACCTGCAAATGTTTTGCATTCCCTTCTCGTGTGTTTCTATGGAATAGATTTTTTTTGGCCTGTCAATGCCATTGGTTGCACAATTAGTGTGATTGACACATAAAATATGTCTAGAAAATGCTCCATGAGACAATGACAATCCAAAAAAATTTCAAATATGATATACAAAATAATTTCATGAGAGAAAAGCAAAAGAACAAAGAAAATTGTAATCTTTTCATTAATTGACTTGATTACATCAATTGGCTTTGAGTTTCTCAAGAAGTCTCTTTTAATGCTTCAAAGCCGAAGGTAGGGAGTAAGTAAAAAATGACCTTGTTACATAATCACTATTTTTCACCCCTAGCCCTTGATATATATTTATATATATATATATATATATATATATATATATATATATATATATATATATATATATATATATATATATATATATATATATATATATATATATATATATATATATATATATATATATATATATATATATATATATATATATATTTGATAAAGAATTTTCCATAGAATTTAGAACCTAAAATTGTAATTAGAAGGGAATTTTTTATTAAAAGGACATAATAAGTCCTTTGAGTAACGGTTGATAAACAAAGCAATTTACTTAAGTCCTTAAAACACCATGTCATGAAATGGCCTTGAGGAGTATAATCTTTATGCATAGCTACAAAATGTTATTTGGGACGTTTCCCAATGAACTTTGTAAGGGATAAGCCACCTCCATAAGACACTTGTTCCATATCTTTCCTAGCTGCAAACTACTCAACATTGATAACTTCCTACACAAAGTCGTGTGATCAGTATGTATTTATGGTTGTAAGATTGAATAACGTCAATTGAAAATACTTACAACTTGAACTCTATATTCTTATTGTCTTCTCTTTAGAAGATGTAACATGCTATATTGGGACATCCCACTCTACTCGATGATTGGTGAACTAGGAACCTTTAATTCCAATATCGTTGCTCATGTGTGATTGTATTCTTCTTGGATGATTTTTTTATCTTCTATTATAAGTATCTCATCACAAACCAACTTTATTGTGTTTTCCACTAACTCACCAAATGGAAAACACTACTTCTCCAATAATTTAGAGCAGTTATCCAAAGGGCAAATGAACATGGTACAAAATAAACTTATGCATTGATGATTTGTAATTAGAATGCCTTTTCAATGTCATGCAAGAATAAATATTCTTCTCCCTCTACAAGAACCACTAAAAAAGATTCAATTTCTATCTCTAAGATCATATTCGCACATTGTAATTTGACATTTTAATACAGATAGTGTAGATGGGCCCTTATCGTACACTTTGAAAGATCCTATCTATTCTCCCTCTATCTCTCACTCATCATCCTTTTGAGTCTTAAGGTGTGTATGTTAAGGTTCATGTGTTATAAGATCCTGTATACTTATGATTTATCCCACTTCCAAGATTCGGTATCTGAGCATAGTTGACATACACCCTTAACAAGATGAGTAATTATAGACTTGAGAATGGAGAAAAACTTGAGGGCTTGTATAATTATCCAATGTGGAGTTTTATGATGATGAATCTAATAGTATCAAAGGTCTTATTGAGTATGGTTAATTGCACTTATTGAACACCAAGACAAGTTAGAGATGTTAAAAAACAATGTCACATTAGTCCAAAATCCATTTAGGGCAGAAACCCTAATTTTGGTACTTAGTCATTTTTGGCACAAAAATGGGTAAACTTTTTATGAGTCTATCTTGTAAAGCTTGAAGAGGGCTTTCCATTGGTATATGACATTCATTCATCAGAGATCAGATTAAGGAGAAAACCCTAACCCTAATTATTTGCTAATTTAGGGTTTTGACCTCACTTGATAGCTCTCGGCATGAGGATCATAAAAATGTTGTCAGATCATTCCTCAGGTAGTCGTAAGTGTCAAAAAGCAGGTCAAGAAGCTATTTTTAAACTTAGCTAAAAGCAACTTTAAAAATAAAGCAAACTCACTTAAAATAAAGCAAAACCAATTTGAAAAGTGACATGATTAGAATAAAGTGCTTTTTTGTGAGTTTTTTTGCATGGAGCTTTAAAACCTATATAAGAGAGTCTTGGGTCACTTGTTAGACATCGTACACCTAGTTCAACGCCATGTTTGATACCTCAATAGAGGTGGTGCTCTTAGCACATGGAGCAGCCATGGTGCTATCTTGGAGCATGTTGAGGAGTGGCTATGGAGTTCTTCTTGGAGAAGAAGAGTGTGATCACACTCTTGCTTATGGAGAAGACTTACCTATCAGCAGCTTGGTGGTGTGGATCAGCCATCTACATGATGTATTTGAAGATTGTCTTCTACATGAAGATTTCGGTGTACTTCAAAGACATTGGATGGAGGTTAACATAAGATTTGCCTCTTATGTTAAGAATTCAGGTACATATTCTGTTTATGCACACAGGTACTACTTGGAGTTTATGGAGGAAGTGGCATCCATATTAGGAGGAGTCCTATTCCGGATAGGTACAAGAGAATCAGTACATGTATGCTTTATGCATATTTGGATGAGGTGTTTGAGAAGGTATATTCATATGAGTTTGAGGATTTCTGACAGCAAACTTGTTAGCATTCTTTACTACTTTTGTAATTATGTGATCTTTTCACACACATATCTAATTTAGGGCCTTCCATAGCGTAAGTTCAGATGAGGGTTTGTTGATTATCAGTTTTAGACTGATCCTTCCTCTTTTTGTCACTCATATTCACTCTTCTACAACCTATTAGGTCACACATCTCATATATATTCAGATTTCTGTCCATACATCTGAATATGTTTGTTACATTTGTATATACACTCTTCCATCTATTACTCTTCACATAGAGTGGTTGAGAGTTTTTCTCCTACATTGTAATTTGATATCTTTATATATGATAGTGTGAGTAAGCAGTGGCTTATGTAACACTTTACACATGTTGTCTAATCTTTCTCTATCTTTGTCTCATCATTTGTATGATTAAGTGTGGTATGTTCATGTTTTTTCAATATTGGAAGATTGCTAAAATTTATGATGTAGATCGTGGACCTATGGAACCTTGGACTTGTGGTATTAGTAATGGGCCTACTAAATTTCCAACATTTGGTATTAGAGCAATCAAGCTTCAGATTCCCAGGTTCCCTGACTTCCAGGTTTACAACATATTATTTAAGAGCATCTTCTAACATGTGCCATTTGACATACACACTTAATCTAAATGAGTAGAGATTTGAGAATTAAACAATTCAGTCACATGTTTATTCATTAGTGTGGAGTATGAAGTTGATGATCTGTTAGCAGCTGAACACTTTTGGACAAGTATGAAAATACTTTAGAGAAGTATTGTTTGAAGATCTAGACTTGATAAAGAGAAGGTTATTTCAAATTCAAGGAAAAACACTGGTTTATAGAAGATGAAGGAACCAGATCAACATCAAATCATAAGTATTAGTTTCTACTATCAGATTATCATTTGCAAGTCATATCTTAGAAGAGCAATTATGAACAGATTTGAGGGATTCAAGAAGTGCTTTCAAACACTTTCATTACTTTGAAAGTTAAAGCATTATCTACATCAAAAATGTCAAGAACAAGGAGATTAGATGAGTTTTGATAGGTCTCTTTCATGGTAAGAAAGCTCATCTAAGAAGACAAATGTGGAGTGCATCAATTTTGTTTTCAACCAATCTTGTGTTGTAAGTTGGTTGAAAGTTTTTGCTCACATTTTGTATCTAGAGAGTTATCTCTAGAGAGGTTATTCATCATTCAGACAAAAGGTTGGTGAATTCAGTCATATCAGTCATTTGAAACAGAATTTTGATTCAGGAGATATGAGGAGATGGTAAAACATGATTTTATGTTCACTTCCATTTGAATACCATGTTTGTTTTGTCTCTTACTCTTAGCACTAGAGGAAGAGAAAAGTTCATTTGGAGAAGTTAAGAGTGCTTGATACTTCAAGATAAAGAGAACAAAAGGTATGAAAGAGAAGTTTGAAGATGTTGACATCATCAAGTGGAAGAAAGATGCAGAAAAAGAAGGTCCAACAATTTGAAAGGGAAAGGAAAACTTCCTTTTCTCTTATATTTTCCATATACGTTTCCTACTTTTATCCTCTACATCCAAAGACAAGTCTACGAGAACATCTTGTGAAGAAGATAGTCTAAAGAAGAAGCAGTTTCTTGTTTTGCATGATACTTGGTCATGTTTTAGTAGGTTTTGACAAAGAATTGCATTGAGAGAAAGAAAGACAACTTATATGTTTTGACTCATATGTATGAGTTATATATAAGTTGAAGTTTTTAAGTAGGCAGCTTATATGTTCCCTCAAAGAATTCATGAATTGTCAATTCAGAGCTACTTGGTCTATGACAAGCTATAGAGAAGTATATTTCTTCTTTATCTAACTCTTGAGGTAAAAGAGTATTTGTCACAGATTTTGGAGTCGTGGAGAGAGGTTTTGTGTTTGGAAAGGTTGCCTCATATTCAATATTTTCAGAAAACTTTAGAGAATTCAGATTTTTGATGTACCAGTCAGGTGGAGAATCTATGTTCTATGTTTGTCTTGTTTTTTGGATACATGCTTGTATTCAAAAAGCTGTTCCATCAGATCCTATCACTTGATTGAGAAGTGGAGTTAGCCAAAAGAAAGTCAAGCAGATACTATCACATTTCACCCGGGTAGACTATGAAGATATGAAGTATCAACTTGCAACTTTTGGAGTTCTCAAGGTGACAAGTTTTTCCACTTATGTTCCAAGTAGGAGTTGTAGATTCTTGGGAAGGATTTGTTTGAAATTTTTTTTTACATATTTGTGAGAAGCATGGATACTTGGAGACATTCAGGTAGCAAATCAAACATTGAGTGATGAAGGTTTGATGAGAGTAGATTCTACACAGGTATTTTGTTGGAGAGATCATTGATCTTGGATGATCTCATATGATCTTGTAAGATCTTGATAGATCTTGTATGATCTTGGATGATCTTGAATGATCTTGAATGATCATGAAGATCTTGAGTATTTATGAGTCAGATATCTATCCTTTGTTTGTGAAAGTTCTTTAACATTCGAGGAAGTAAGTCAAAGGTTCAGATTCTATCAGATTTGTGTTGTAGAGGAATAGAAGAAGATACTTGTTATGTTGTAGAAGGTTATGAATCCTAAAATGGTTTCAACAAGGTTTTTGTGATAGATCAGCTAACCTTATTCTAGATGTTTGGAAAGCTGATGAATGACAGGAAAAGCTATTGGCATGTGCACAATGCTAATAAAAGGGTTCAGATTATTTGTTTCAGACACGGGTATTAATGTTATCAAAGATCAGATTTATGAAGGAAGAGGTTCCAGATTTCATAAAGACTTATATATTTGAAGAATTATCGATACGAGTGTTAAATCATCCAGGGGGTGAAGAAACATGACGACTTATTTTCAGCCATATGTGAAAGAATGCAAAGTCATACCTATAACAATTCTAGGTATTTCTATTTCAAGTATTCCTATATTTCCTTTGTGAGTTTCTCTTTATGTTCCAGCTTTGAAAGAAGAAGGAAGAAGAAGAATGTCTACAGAAAGTTCATGTTAGGTGTTCCTGTTCAAGAGAAAGTTCCAGAGTTCTATTGAAGAAAAACTTGATAGTTTAGAGAGGTATGTTTCAGAGGTGCGCACATACATGTTTATACCAGAATCTGAAGGAAACAAGTACATAAGAGGATGAAGACAAGATGATATCATAGATATGAAATTTTGAGGCTCATCAATTGAGTTGAGTACAGTCAGAGATGAACCAGCTAGTGTTCATAATACACTAAGTTGTGAGTTGTTAGTCACAAGACCCACGATTCAATCCCTAATTCTGTTAAGTGTATTTACATGACACAACATAAATAAGTTGAGAAACATTTTGTAAGGTAAAAGCAAATATGTGAATCCTAGTGTATGCTTACAGGTTTGAGAAGACATATTACAGGAGATAGCAGCTTCAGTGTCAGTTCATGCTACATATGTTGTCAAGCAATGATTGTTTGATGTATACACTATTGGATATCTAGTTTGCATATTATCTCAGGTATTATGGTTCATATTCAGCAAGATCAATTTTTTGAAGTTTGAAGAAAGTGCAATTCAGTTTTGAAGAAGACTTTTAAAGAATAGGTTTGAAGGTCAATTCGGGAGTACAAGTTTGAAGTTTATGATAGTTTGCAGATGAATGAAGTTACATATCCACTTCAATTTGTACCAATATGACATTGGAGGGGGGATTGTTGGAAAACAATGTCAGATCAGTCCAAAATCCATTTAGGGTAGAAACCCTAATTTTGGTACTTAGTCATTTTTGGCACAAAAATGGGTAAATTTTTTATGAGTCTATCTTGTAAAGCTCGAAGAGATCTTTCCAATGGTATATGACATTCAGTCATCAGAGATTTAGGCTTTTGACCTCATTTGATAGCTATCGGCATGAGGATCATAAAAATGTTGTCAGATCATTCATCAAGTAGTCAGAAGTGTGAAAAAGCAGGTCAAGAATCTATTTTTAAAGTTAGCTAGAAGCAACTTTAAAAATAAAGCAAACTCACTTAAAATAAAGCAAAAGCAATTTGAAAAGCGATCTGATTAAAATAAAGTGCTTTTTTGTGTGTTTTTTTGCATGGAGCTTTAAAACCTATATAAGAGAGTCTTGGGTCACTTTGTTAGATATCATACACCTAGTTCAATGCCAGGTTTGGTACCTCAATAGAGGTGGTTCTCTTAGCACATGGGGCAGCCATGGTGCTATCTTGGAGCATGTTGAGGAGCGGCTATGGAGTTCTTCTTGGAGAAGAAGAGTGTGCTCACATTCTTGATTATGGATAAGACTTACTTATGAGTAGCCTGGTGGTGTGGATCAGCCATCTACATGATGTATTTGAAGATTTCGGTGTACTTGAAAGACATTCAATGGAGGTTAACAAAAGATTTGCATCTTATGTTAAGAATTCCGGTACATATTCTCTTTATGCACACAAGTACTACTTGGAGTTTATGGAGGTAGTAGCATCCATATCAGAAGGAGTCCTATTCGGCATAGGTATAAGAGAATCAGTACATGTATGCTTTATGCATATTTGGATGAGGTGTTTGAGAAGGTATATTCATATGAGTTTGAGGATTTCTGACAGCAAACTTGTTAGCATTCTTTGCTACTTTTGTAAGTATGTGATGTTTTCACACAGATATCTGATTTAGGGTCTTCCATAGCATAAGTTCAGATGAGGGTTTGTTGATTATCAGTTTTAGACTAATCCTTCCTCTTTTTGTCACTCATATTCACTCTTCTACAACCTATTAGGTCACACATCTCATATATATTCAGATTTTTGTCCATACATCTGAATTTGTTTGTTACATTTGTATATACACTCTTCCATCTATTACTCTTCACATAGAGTGGCTGAGAGTTTTCCTCCCATGTTGTAATTTGACATTTGTATATATGATAGTGTGAGTGAGTAGTGTCTTATGTAACACTTTACACATGTTGTCTAATATTTCTCTATCTTTGTCTCATCATTTGTATGATTAAGTGTGGTATGTTCATGTTTTGTCAATATTGGAAGATTGCTAAAATTTATGATGTAGATCTTGGACATATGGAACCTTGGACCTATGGTATTAGTAATGGGCCTACTAAATTTCCAACAAGAGAAGATCTTACTTCATCTTCTAGAGGAACCCTTGTTTCTATTTCTGCTCAATAGGAGGTTAATGAAGTAGACGGAACTACTTCAACATTAAGAATCCATATTACTTCCAAATTATCAGGTCATTCAAAACCTCTCGTCAGGTTTGGTTAGAGTTAGAGAATCTCCATTAGAGTAGAAATCCTATTAGGGAAACTCATCTAAGGAGATAATTATCCAACACAAGGATGAAAGTTGATGAATCAGTTCAGTCTCATATTTTGAAGCTCAAAGATATACGAGATCAGTTAATGTTGGAGGAAATATTCTAGATGAAGAGATGGTTAATACACTTCTAAACTAACTTCCATCAGTATATTGTGCTTTTGTTACTTCGTTATCCCTCTCTTCAAGAGATAGAGAACTTTCATTTGAATAGCTACAATTCTCGTTACTTCAAGATGAAGATCAACAAAAGGGTATGGAGGAGAATGATGAAGCCATGTTATCATGAACAAAGGGAAAGAAGGAGAAAGAGAAGAAGAGTAAGAAATCGAAGAAGGAAAGTAAGTCTTCTAATCCTAAGTCTTCCACTCCTACCCCTAATGCTTCCTTTACGCTCAAAGAAAAGTCTTCGACTCCATCTCATTGAAAGAAAGGAGTATGGAGTTACTATAAGAAACTAGGTCATGAGACAGTAGAATGTAGATCAATGATTTTCAATCAGAAGAAGAAATCCTTAGTTAATAGTGTTAAACATGATCCAAAACCTAAATCTTTTAAGGTAGATTCAGATCCATGTGTTACTATTGAAGAGATAGCTTTTGATGCGGAAATATTAATTCCAATCTTAGATAATCCTTGGATTTTTTATTTTGGAGCTACTAACATATGATAGCTTGCAGAAAATAATTTCTTATCTTACTAACTCTTGAGGTAGAAGAGTGACCATTGTAGATGGTGATGATTTAGATGTTGTTGGTGTTGGTGATGTAAACCTAAAGTCAAGAGCAGGTGGGAATTTCACAATTCCCAATGTTCTTTATGTTCCAGTCATGAAGAAGAATTTGCTCTCTATCTTTACTTTCTTGTCAGTTGGTTATGAAGTTGTTTTTTAAGAAAGATTCATGTTAGATCCTCTCACCTGATGAGGAGCATTGTCTACTACAAGGTGAAAACAGAAGTGGCATGTTTTTATTATCCAAAATAAGTCATGCTAATGTTGCTAGGTCTACTACACCTAAGGCGAACATGAAGTTATGACATGCTAGATTTGTCCATATCAGTTAAATAGCTCTCAAGCATGTCAAATATCTAGGTATGGTGGAGAATTTGCCTACTTTTTCTTTACTAGATGATGCAAAGTCATGTGAAGGCTATCTTGAATGAAAGCTTCAATAACTTCCTTTCAAGAAGCATGGGTATATCACGACCACAAGGAAGTTGAAGATCATACATTCATATGTGAATGGTCCGATGATAACAGACTCTACTCAAGGTTTCAGGTACTTTGTCATGTTCATTGATAATTTCTCAACATATTCATGGATTTATGGTCTTAAAGTGAAGTTAAAGGTTTTTTCTACCTTTAAGAAATTCTTAACTATGGTTAAAGAGGAAAGTCAGTTAAAGATCCAAATTTTGAGAAGTAATAGAGGAGGAGAGCACATGTCTAAAGCCTTTAAGTGTTTTCTTGAAAACAAAGGTATTTCTCATCAACTCCCTGTTGCTTATACTCAAGAACAAAATGGTGTTGTAGAGAGAAAGAATATGATACGTGTTTAGCTGATTCATAGTATGATGTCATCCGAACATCTTTCTCCCAAGTTTTGGTTTGATGTAGTACATAGAGCTAAGCATAGTCTGAGTAGGTATTTCCACAAAGCTTTGAAGGTCATTACACCTTATGAAGCTTATTATGGGAAGAAACCCAACATGAGTTACTTGAAAGCTTTTGGTTCCTTGGCTTATGTTCACATTGAGAAGAAGGATTGTGGTAAGCTTGATATAAAAGCCATTAAATCAATAATTATTGGTTATGCAATTGAAAGCAAAGGATACAGATTCTATATTCAAAATATAGGTGATATCCTACTCTCACACAATGCATACATAGCAGAAAGTGAGATTTATGACAAGAAGGAAGAGATTCTAGATTTCATAAAAGTAGATGACAATACATTTTTCATAAGGAATTTTGATTCTTATATTCAGCCATACAAAGGGGGTGATGAACCTTCTTAATTCCTAATAGATGGAGGTGAAGAGAGAGCTTCATTACCTACATCAGTACCTAGTCCATCATCAGTACCTCTTGAAGTTCTGAGTTATGAACTTGGAGAAGGCTCGAGAGTTCCAGAAGAATGAGATATTGAAGAACTAGAAAGGATTCCACCACTTTTCAAGAATATGCCAAAGTAGTGATATCAAACCTAGAAAGACAATGGTATAAAGGAACACACTAGAAGAACTAGAATTCAACAACAAAACAACAAGGAGACCAGGTAAATTATGCAAAACATTTTGAGTCATAATATTTTAGCTCTTACCTCAGATGAGAATGAACAAGCTAGTGTTCAAGATGCACTACAAAGTGATATAATTATCACTATTCCTAGAGATTTAGATATTTAGTTGTTTAAAGGACAACTTAAGCATACATTTGATGTAAATGACTTAGGTATTTTACATTATTATCTTGGGATTGAGATCAACTATAGAGATCAACGTATCTACATGAAACAACAAAAATAGATTGAGAAATCATTGGAAAGGTTTGAGATGATGGATTCCAAGCTTACCCAGACACCTATGGATGTCAATGTGTTATTACAATCAAAAGTAGATTCCAAACCATTGGATACTACATTATATAGTCAAGGAATTAGTTGCTCAATATATCTATGTAATACATGTTTGGATATTCAGTTTGCAGTTTTGGAAGTATCCAAATTCATGCACAATTAGCTCAAGATTCATTGGAATTGATTTAAAAGATATTTGTACACAATAAGACTTTTGTAGGTTATTAATGCCATTATGATGTTGAAGGGGGGATTGTTTGAAAACAATATCAACATAGTTCAAGAATTGGCCAGAATCCTCATAAATATAGCATATGAGAATATCTTTGTAGCTCTCTTCAATGAGTTAGTGACGGATAGCATGGATAGCACATAAGCCTTCCAAAGAAACCATTTGGGTTCAATTCCCGACAAGAGCAGATCACACAACGTGTAGTTGTTTTTTTGGAAAAAAGCAAATTGTTGCTTTTGTTTAGCAACATCTTCGTGGACAACAATTTCTTTTCATCTAACAAACGTGTGTTTTTCTATGTACCTTTTCAAGGCCATTCAAAGCTATAAAACAAAGGGATTTCTCATTGATAGATTTTCTCTCTCAAGTGCTCAATGCTAAGAAGGAGATCTTGGAGCTCCTCTACATGAGGGACAGTTTCTACCTCCTTAGAGGAGGTGTGATTTACATTTGGAGACATCTAGAGGAGTTTGTGCCAGCAACATACTATGAGTAACAAGACTACATTTGTCCCCACTTGTTCATTCACTAGTTTCTGATTTAAGTAATGAGAATTCAGGTTTGTTGTAAAACATTTCTAACCATTCATATTCTCCATATTTGCATACACACACTCTTCATACCTCTTAGGCACACAATCTCTTGTATCCAGTTCCTATTTCTGCCTAGATTCAGATATTGTAAGTTTGTATCATATTCACACATTGTAATTTGACATTTGAATTTAGATAGTCTAGGTGAGCCTTCTAGCTTATTGTACACTTTGAAATATCTTGTTTATTCTCTCTCTATATCTCAGGCATCATCTTTTTTAGTCTTAAGGTGTGCATCTTAAGGTTCATGTGTTGGAAGATCCTCTAAACATATGATATATGGTTATAGAGACCCACCCCACTTCCACCATTCTCTTTCCAATCTATGGACATTTCATAATAGAGTAAAACATTATGATATTCATGAAAATAAATGATAGAACAAGAGATATATATAAATGGAATAAAACTCTTACCTTTTTCCCTTGTATTTGAAATTTGAAATCATGAAGTTCATCATATCCCATGATAAGTGCTCTCTCAAGTTAGCCAAGTTCTAATGCTGATTAACTAAAACCACCTCCATATCATTGTTGGTTAAGTTTACATTAATCTCAAATGAAACTAAAGATCCTTTAAAGCTCTATAAAAGTATCCACTCTCCAAGTTTACACATCAAATGATCATAATAAAATCTAACATACAAAGAGGTGTGATGCTTTAAATTGCAAAACTCTATAGTGGTGTCACCAATTTTAAAATAATATCTATCCCATTTTGACAATCCTTATACGTAATCACATAGCAAAAAAAAGATATTGAGATTACTAATTAAGACATTTGACACCATGAAGCATTGAGAATAGTACAAAAATACTTAAAATCAATTGGATATCTAGTTCTATTAGAGTTTTCCAACTTCATGGTTGACACTATCAATACAGGTGCAATAGCAACCATGCCACCATGTGTTTCATGCTTAAAGCCTAAGAGCTTACCATGATCATGAACATGATGAGGACCAATTCCAAATGGTTGCATGTATACCCATGCACCTTTGTAGAACTCTTGTTGGAGTAGACTTCCTTCCATTGTTTTTGTGAAGAGATGGATAGGTATGTGCTTGAAGATGAAGAGGTGTTGCAAAATCCTTGATCTACACCAACCAAATGAGCTCCAGGAGTATATGGTGGACCCTTTTAGATTTCCAATGGATGTATTAGACACCCTATGTACCTTGGAAGATCACTCTCAAAAAGATAGATCAAAACAGATAAGTTGGAGTTAGCTCAGAGGTGAAGAACTTGCTATTCTGGTTCATACACTTGTCGAGTGTTTTGCATAATTCTCTAAGCACAGCAGCAATTAGCTTAATTCCTCTTGGGGAAGTCTAGTTAACTTAAAGATATAACTTTCAAGAGTAATCTCATAAAAAATAATGAACCACACACTGAGAATGATGTTTAGCAATTGATGACATCATCCCGATTTTCACGGGCTGCTATAGTTTGAGACAAGTGAGCAGAAAAATGAACATAACTCCAGATTTAAGACTCCAATGATTATTAAAATTTGTATACTTATACTATACAGTAATCTGAATCCAACAAGCTTTAAATCACTGAACTTGGATAAGTACACATGGAGAAACAGCTCTCACAAGATGAGTAAAAAAGTCTGGTACCTGACAGAGAAGTGAAAATGACAGACAGTGTTGACTTCAACTGAACATAACTGAAGATTGCAACATGCAAATAAAATGGAAATTGGTGAGCATATAGTAGACTTATAGAGCTAACTTTACCAAGTCAAATCACTGAAAATGATGCACCAAGCTCAGAGAAACCATCTCTGCAATCTCACTGAGAAAACTGAGAGATACGGCAATGAGTAGTACACTTCACAAGAACATGGAAATATGAACTCAAATGGTCATGAAAATGAAAGTATATTGCTTGTACAATACGATGGACTTACTGGTACATATGCGTGTCTTGTAATCACACCTTGATATGGCATAAAGCTCAGCTCTTGGAGGTCTTCACATAGGCCTCTCTAACCACGACTAAAGCTGCCATCTATTTATAGTTGAGTTTGGGAGGCTAACTTCCCTCAATCACTCTCCAATCAATTAGTGATTGATTTGATTCTCTACCTACCACAAATCACGAATTCGTGGCTCCTCTTTCCCTTTTTGTTCAATTGGACTCAACCACTTAAGATTCTCTCACTTTTACATTAAGTAAACTCTTCAAAAGTTAAAAGAGGTAGTTCACAAGTGAACTTTACATAGTCTTCATTTTAAAGCTTCTTCTATGACTTTATGGGACTCAAGCCAATACTTAAGCTTTTCATAGACTTGCTCCAATAGTTTTGATGTCATGGTAGGTCATTGTGTGAGCTTCATCTTTTGATTGTCTATAAGCTATGGAGGTTTTCATGGGAATCCAAGATATCATAGTTGTTGCAGAAACTATTGAGAAAGGTGGGAGGAGGAATAGAGCTTATGTCATATGGAAGGGAGGGAATAGAGGTGAAAAATGTGACCTTTTCGGTTTTGCATATGAAAATGGGATTTTGAGGAAGGAAATGAGATTTTTTTGAGTTATTTTGAAAAAAAAAACACTTTTATGAGCTCTAACCATGCATGGATTTTGAATTTAAAGTAAAGAATAGCACTTTTGAAACACAAAATTGATAGGGGCTATTTAATGGTATTATGATGAGTATAATAAATTGAGAAGAAAAATGAATTTTTGGGCCTACCTTGATTACTAGATTTCTTCTCTCTCTAGAAGACAACCCTTAACCTAGGGGAAGCTTGTCCTCTCTTCCCCTTTAAGTCTAGGACTCTAGAGGGTATAGACTCTTGCAACCACCCTTTTTTGATTGGTCCATCACTAATCACTCCTTAATCTAAAAGGCCCATGCAAGGTTCATTTCTTTCCCAATGTTCAAACTCTTTGCTTTATGAAAAAAAAAAGTTCCCCTCAAAGAATACAAGCTGAAAACCAAAAGATACTCCAAAAGGGCTAGATATGTGACATTGAAAGCATGTTGTGAATCAGGGACCACATAAATCACTATGAACATCCTGCAATTTTCTTGTAGTGTGTGTATGAATATCTTTTGGAAAAGAAGCATGATGCATTTTTCCAAGAATGCAACCTTCACATGCATGCTTTTCAATGGACTTAAGTGTTGGAAAACCAATAAACAAGTCCTTCTTTTTCAAGTAAAGCAAACTATTGAAGTTCAAGTTACCAAAACGAGCATGCGAAAGCTCCATTTTAGCCATGGAAAAAGTATGAGCAACCGAGGCATTCGAGGCAACCCTCTGTTATGTATCCATGCGATAAAAACCATTACATAATGTACCAGACATCACAATAACATCACCATTGCTGAAATCATGAACCATACACTTACCATCAACAAAAGTGTGCATGAAGTCCAGCTTTGGCAATCAACAAAACTGAAATTAAGTTATTCTTGATACCGGGCACATACAATGCTTTTTCAAGAGAATCACACCTCCATTTGCAGCCGTAAGCTCCAATGGTAGGATAAGAGGCAAAAAAATCTTTTGCATGATCTTATGTGCTTTGAAGCACCACTATCAGGGAACCAATCCGAATCAGTCTCACTCACAACCATACATTTAGAATGCAAAGATGCATCATAATGACATGTAACAACACATGCCAAAAAATCTTGAGCCATATTAGCTTCATGATTCTTTGCATTTGCTGAATTTTTGACAATAGACATGCCCGATTCCTTCTTCTTTTCATTGCCTTTAGCAAGCTTTCTACACTCATCAATAGTATGACCAGACTTTAAACCATATTTGCATCTCTCCTTCTTTTACAAATCAGCATCATTAGAGGAATGAGTGGAAGATGAAGGTTGAGGCTTTGGTTTTGATGAACCCAAACCTAAACCATACTTGTTTTTCCCCTTTTGTGAGATAGCAAGTGCTTGCGTTCCCTCAATCAAACCACTTCTATTCACTCTAGATTGCTCTTCCTGCAAAAGAAGAGACAAAACCCATCAAATGCATACATATTGGTATTCCCTTTTGCAACCAAATAGAGAGTAGTAGCAAAGCTTTGAAAAAATTTTGGTAATCCTTTCAACAATGTAGAAATGAGTGATGCATCCAGATGCTTGTCACATACACATCCATCGACTCTTTTTCATCCATACATACATCCTCAAGTTGCTTCCTCAAGTATGCAACACATGCTTCATTACGCACTGCATACAAAGAAGCAAGAGTTTCATATGCACATGATCCAACATGTGGAACTATATGATGCTTCACAGAAAGTGCAATCAAAGCATAAGCTTGAGCATCTTTTCCATCCCATATAAGCTGCTCCTCCGTAGGTGGAGAAGGAGAAACCACTATACTCGAAGAAGAATCTCCATCTATAATAGTAGACTATGAAGTAGAAGAACCTACGGGTCTTCAATCTACATCTGCCACTATGTTCCAAAGTTGTTTAGCAACAAGAACATGCTTCATCATGTAAGAACACATCGGATAGTTGGTCCCATCAAGCTTATCTTCAGCTTGAAGCATTCCAAACAAGTCATTGTTGCCTGCCATTTCACAAAACAACAAGAATGGGATAAAATCTTCAGTTTCAAAGTCTGCAACAATCTATTAGGCATAATTTTGCATCCTCTATATCAACCCTCTCATCAACAAGTGCACCATGTGAATCTTCATTAGAAATGGAATGGCTTGCATCATTTTTTGAAACCTATAAAGGTTACAAAATTGCCTCATTTGGATGAGCACTTAGTTGTCCACCTGTAAAAAGAGGCAACAAAGTATCATACACATATTTAAAGCTAAATAATGTCTCCTTAGTACATGAAAGTAATGGATACATTGCATCTTCCATAAAAATCACATCACGGCTAAACAAAATGCACTTAGTATGTAGATGATATAGACAATAGACTTTGCTTTCAAAATTATACCCAATAAAATTACATTTCACTACTTTATCATCCAGTTTCTATGTTGTTCTTCAGGCACTAATGCATATTCCAGTCAATGGAAGACACATAGATGAGCAACAAATGGCCTGCAACCATGCGAAGACTCATGATCGATTGTAGTGCTTTGGTGGGATTCTTGTTAAGTACACATGCTGCGCACACACCAACTTCAAGCCAAAATCTATATGGTAAAGCCTTAGTTTGGGCCATAAACCTCCCTATCTCCATGAAAGAATTGTTCTTTTTTTCAACAACTCCATTTTGTTGAGTTTTATATGGCACTACACACTCATGTTTCATCCCACGCTTAGCCAAAAATGTATTAAAGTTAGAAAACATGTACCCAACCCCCTGAGATCAAAATGGAGGGTGCCCATTTTACATGCTAAGAAATTTCCGCCATAGCCAAAAACTGTTTGCAACACATAAACATTTATGATTTTTCTTTCAATGGATACACCCATGCATGCCAAGAGAAATCTTCAAAAAAATTTAATGAAGTTTGGTAGTTCTCAAAAGAATATCTGTGCATAGGTCCAATTTATGAGCAGCTGGAAGTGAACCAACCTTTGGGAAGGAGGAATGCTACATTTTTCCCAAATTACAACCTTCACAAACATTTTTACAAGGTCCCTCAAGTTTTGACAGAGAGAACACTATTTTAGATTTATGTAGGTGTAGCAAACTAGTAAAAATTACATGACCAAAGCATGCATGGGAAAGGTTTGCATCTGAGATAGCCTGAGAATCTTGAACTAGACACGCTAAATCATTCATAGATTTTGCATATTCTATGAGCTTTTCTGGCCGAAAACATAAAATTTGAGAAGTAATAATAAAATTTCCATTGTCGAGATCATGAACTATACATCTATCATCAATAAATTTGACAACCATGGCGATCTTGGCTAATGGTGAAACTGACAAAAGACGATATGTGGCACATATAAAGCATCTAGCAATGTGAAAGAACTGTCATAAAAAATAGTCAAAATCATCTTACCAACTCCCATTATAGGATAAGTGGAATTCTTAGCACATATGACAGTATTCCGTGTAGGGGCGGGCTCAAGTAAATGCAAGAATCTCGGATGTGAGGTAATATAATTGGTTTCCCCACATAGCACTAGGGATATGCTTGGTTTGTAGGGTCATTTGGGATATCTTGCATCATAATTGTGTGGCCTAGTTTTCTTCCTTAGGCCCCAAAATAGTTGCCCAAATTTTCTTCTTCCACCACTCAAGGTGCCTAAACTCATGCACCCAAGATTTGTAGAAACCCAAAATCAAGGTGCCCAATTATGCATTCCCCTAAAAACTTGGTGGCCTAATTTTGCATAAAGGTAAAGTCACTCGCATTTTTTAAAAGGAATTATGGAAATAGCTTTTAAGACATCCACCTTGTTTTACGGAAATTCTCAAAAGGCATTCACCTTATTTTATGGAAATTCACAAAAGGGATTCACCTTTTTTTTATGGAGGAGGTCACCTTGATCAACTAAGAAAAGAAGACAAAAGTGGTCGCCTTCATTTGCTTTGAAGCCCAAAAACACTCGCCTTGTTTTTGCATGAGGCCCAAGAACTCTCTAACTCTATAAATATGCATTAGGGGAAAAAATGAACCCTGCATGGGCCTTTTGGATTTAAGAGAGGATTAATGATGGACCAATGAGAAGAGGGTGGTGGCCACAGTCTACTCCCTTAATCACCTAGACTAGGCATAGGCTTCCCTTGTTTCTTTGTGGTCAAAGCTGGTATGAATGACTAAAAACCAGGAGTTCTTCTTCAAAAGTGGTTTGATGGGCCTAGATTTTGAAGCATAGCCATTGGATGTACTGAAAGATCCAAAGGCTCATATTAAATGACAAGAAAAAAGTCGGTATGAAATTCGAACCATTGGATGTGGAGACGATCTAATGGTGTAGCTTGAAATTCATGAGAAAAGGTACCTTCATCTCTCGTTTGTTGGATGCAGTTAGAAATAAGTGGTTGAGATCGATTGCTTTGAATTTTGGGCCACTTTCCATTTCATCCATTGGATCTTTGCTTGATCTAGCGGTTGTGAAGCTTTAATCTTGAGAGGATCCCCTCAATAAATTCATAGCCATTAGATCAGACCAAAATTGAATGGAGGCAAGTGGATTCTGCCACGGAAATGTGCTCAGTCTTTTGTCGTTTTCTGCCAGTCCCCAAGGTCATTTACCTCATTAAATTCTCCTTATTTTGGCATTTAGTGACAGTCACATTCAAATCCATCCTTGCCGTCCGTCGAGATATTATCTGATGGTCCAGAATGCCTACGACTGCTCACATCTTGGGAGAACTTTTGTCTTTATGTGACAGGCACACAAATATTGATCGTAGTCGTCCATTTGATCTTATCCAAGGGACAAGAAGGCTAACGAATCCATTTGGACTGAGCACATATCTTAGAAGAAATATTTTATTGCCAAAACCACTAGTGGTCTTTTTTGTGACCTCAATCCTTCTTTTTGTTAACTTTAATCCCTAAAAATTAGGGATCCTTACAAGGCCCATGCAGGGTTCATTTTTTCCCCTAATGGCGAGATCTCTACCTTTTCCACAAAAAACTATATAACGTCTTTACATTTTCCAACAAAATTGGACCCCTCTAGCAATGTTTTCCAAACAAAATTGGATGATCCCTCTACCTATTCTGCCACATAAAATTAGGGGTGCCCTCTACCTATTTTGTGACATAAAATTAGGTTACCTATTTAGCTATTTTGCCACAAAAAAGTCAGTGACACCTTTATCTATTTTTCCACACAAAATTGGGTGACTCCTTGACCTATTTTTCCACACAAAACAAGGCCAAAATCATGCGACTCCAACTACTACTAAAACACAAAATCATAGCGGCGTGAAAACAAGGCAACGCCTACAACTCATCATAAATACGGGTTTATCCAAGAGAGACATGTAAAATTGAAGGAACTACCATTCAAGCCATTGCAAATCCCTGCATATGTCAAAAACAATTAGGGGAAGGTTTAAAAGTACGTTGGTGGCCCACTACAATCATTTCTACTCTAAGTAGCTTCTTTGTGTTAGATTGCCACTCACACCATATTGGAAGCAAATTTTGGCTCTCTTCAAGGGTTATCAATAATCGGGTTGTGCCACTCATTTGGCCTGCTTGTTTCCCTATTAGAACTTGTTGAGCACTCATTTGGGCTATGAGGTAGAACACCTCGTTCACCTTTGTCACTTGTGACTCTGTTTTGTGTACAAGACGAAAGAGCTCTATTACTTGTGATAGTACTTATTCTTTTGCTATGTCTCTGCATCCATTAGTATAGTTTTGTTTTCTAATGTCCTAGTGCTCTACTTTTGGTTGTTCGTTGAGATTTTCTTCATATCAATCATCACTTGTTCCTAATTAATCATGATATTTGAAGTTGAAAATGGCCTCTGAGTGTGTGATTATTTTTATGCCTTTGGTCTTGAACTCAATGGCTGATTGCTAAAGGCTTGTCGTTTTAGTGGATAGAGAGCCTTGTTATTAAGTGTTTGAGTTTATAGACTTTCAAAGTATAGGTGGTAGTAGGTTCTAG
Organism: Ceratopteris richardii; assembly: GCA_020310875.1. Classification (NCBI taxonomy): domain Eukaryota; kingdom Viridiplantae; phylum Streptophyta; class Polypodiopsida; order Polypodiales; family Pteridaceae; genus Ceratopteris; species Ceratopteris richardii. Next base: position 95,053,470 of record CM035410.1, read on the forward strand.
CAACTAGCTGACCTTCTCATAAACTATGTGTAGAAAACCACTCATTCTTGCAAAGCTTGCTATTCTCTACTCAATTTTCAATGAGCTAAGGAACAATCAAATTGGATAAATACACAAGGAGATATGACCTTTGCAATTTGAAAGTCTATTGGAGACCTTCATCAGAGGTGAACATGAGAATACACACTACTTGCAAAGAGTACTGCTCTTGGCTCACAATTCCAACAAATATAAAACCTGAAAAAGACAGTAAGAGCTTTCCAATGAACCATCAAACATGTAATGTGGATATATAATGAGGGAATTACAAGCTCTACAATCTTTGTCTACAAAACTATAGTAGTGGAGAGATGCACATATGACTCTCTTAGACTTCCAATAAGATCACAACTTCTCCCCTATTATTATAGCATGGAAAACTAATTCAAAACCTTCATGATACATCTAAACTCATGATGAACACTTGGGTGGAAGTATTACATGACTCAAATGCTAAAATAAGCAATGTATTGATGGACTTTGAGAACTAGCCACATCGACCTTCCACTAGGACACCACTGCAGCTCCCTTGTGACTCCACTAATTTGACTCACCATGTTCTAGAACTCATGTGGTATTTTAGTTATCCTTTATCAATATTATGAGCCTTCATGAAGTATTTGAAGACCTCCCAAATGTATTTACATAATTTTGAACTTGTATCTTCACCTACACATATAAAGAAACAATGTTCTCAAGGTTCTCCCCCTCAAGTTTCAAAGGGTATTTCCTTGATGCCAAGAATATAGTTGAGCCTTTGGAGCTTTGGTCTATCCAAGGATTTCATGAAGATATCTACAACTTGATCGTTTGTTCCAACAAAGAAACTTGCACTTCATTTTTTATGGCCTTCTCTTGAACATAATGATAGTGTACCTCTATATGCTTTGTTCTAAAATGAAAAATAGGATTTGAGGTCATATTAATGTTGTTGAAGTTATATGCATATAATAGTGGTACATCAACCTACACATTGAAAATATCTTCATCGCCATACACAATCTCAATCCCAAGAAAGTATCTAAGCATACCAAGATAAGAAATTTTAAATTCCCTTCGCAAATTACATTTAATCTCTTCTATTGCTTTTGCATAATTCCTTGTTATCAACAAGTCATCCACATAAATGCATAGATAGGCACACATATCATCTACATGTTTTACATAAAGTGAAGGATCAACATGACTCGTTGTGCACCCTTGTAGCATAAGATACTTTATCAACCTTGCATTTCATGCCCGTGGTGCTTGTTTAAGACTATATAATACCTTCCTTAACCTGCACACATGATTAGGATATTTTGCATCCACATAACCATCTCGTTATGACATATACACTTCTTCACTTAACTCACCATTAAGAAAGGCATTCTTTATGTCTAGTTGATATATGTTCAATCTTTTACTTGCAGCTAAAGCCAACAAAGTTCTCACTATTTCCATGTTTGCTACTGGACTAAATATTTCCTCATAGTCCAATCCTTGAGTTTGAGCATATCATTTTGCTACAAGTCTAGCCTTATATCTTGACACACTACCATCACTATCTCTTTTAGTCTTAAAAATCACTTTCAAGCAATTACCTTTTGTTTTGATGCCTTTGGATCTAATGTCCAAGTATTTTTATCTTCTAGTGCATCCATTTCTTCTCTCATTACTTTCTGCCATTTTTTATCTTGTTTCACCTCATCGTAAGATGTAGGTTCATTTTCTTGCTCAACCTTTTTCATAAAAACATCATGAGTATTCATAAAAGATTCATAAGTATAGCTTTGAGGTTGCTTACTCACTCTTAAAGTTCTTCTTACCTCCAGTGTAGGTGATCTTTCATTTTTTATTAGAAACCTTTGATGATTCTCCATACTCATATATATTACCAACTTCGTCTCCTTCATCATTAACTTCAATAAGTTTGAGTTTACCTTTACTTTTAACACTTGGAGGTGACTCTTGCCTTGATCTTATATTGAAAGGTAGCTCTCTTTCTTTATCCAAACCACTCTTCTCATCACTTAAACTTCTTGTGCGCTGAGGTAAGCACTCGTCTCCTTCACTTGTATCTTCTTTCTCTCCATTTATGGCCTGGAAACTTTTCTTATCTACATACCATGAAAGGGATTCATCGAAGTTTACATCTCTTGAAACAACCACCTTATTGGAATGAGGATTATAACATCTCTATCGTCTTTGAGTATGTTCATAACTAGTAAATATATTTGATCTCACATCAAGTATTTATCTCACTTCATTAGGTACATGCACATAACATATGCAACCAAATACTTTCAAATGACTTACACTTGGTTTCCTTCCATGACATACCTCATATGGTGTAAAATGATGAACTCCTGTAGTGGGTACTCTATTTATAATGTACACACTTGTGCTAAGAGCTTCAACCCAAAAAGAATTAGGCAAACACATATCATATAGCATGCTTCTAGATGTTTTCGCTATGGTTTTGATTCTTCTTTTTGCAACTCCGTTTTGTTGTGGAGTATACCGGCATCCAACTTCTCTTTTGATACCTTCATCATACATAAAATAAAAAGAAATCTTGATAGAAATACTCTCCCCCTCCATCAGATCTTAGCTTCTTAGCATACCATTCTATTTGCTTTTCGACAAATAATTTGAAATCCTTGAAAAAATCTAAGGCTTCACTCTTATGTTTAATGAAATACACAAATGTCATTCTACTATGATCATCAATGAATGATACACAATACTTATTACCAGCCAAGGATGCTGCTTTAGTAAGACCCCATACACCTCTCTGTATAAGATCTAGCAAGCCATTACTTACATAGCTTGAATGCTTGAAAGGTTGTCTACTCTGCTTGCCCATTTGACATGCTTCACAAAGATGCACCATATGTTGCTTGGTAAGATCATGTAATCCTTTAACAATCCTCTTCTTTGATAGATCATTTAATCTGTGTACATTAATGTGGCCAATCCTTTTGTGCCACAGATCAGGCTATGCTATTCTATAAATACCATAAATGAAATAATTGTATGATTTGGATTTACCTTGAATGTAAACAATCTACCTTGTTTTTTATGTCTAGTAAATAGTTTTGGTTGTGTGGCATGGGATCAATAGTCTGATTTTTTCGAGTAGAGAGCTGGCATGATCCACTAGTAGACCGATTCTCTCTCTCTCTCTCTCTCTCTCTCTCTCTATATATATATATATATATATATATATATAAGTCGCACGGGGATAAGGCAGACGGTCGAAGACATGGAGACCAAAGCGATGATGGCTGATAGGAAATATTGAACAATAACCGTGCACGGCAGGTTAGATATTAATTTCCAAGTTGCGCTGCTCCTAGTGAAGGACATTTCATGAATAATAAACAAACGGGCACTTTAGCCTTCATGAATGGGCTAGCTACTGTGAAAAACAGAGAAGGGGGAGCTGCCCCTCAGACCATTTAAGCTTACGTTCAATGTATTGGCTAACCAACTGAGGGACGCATTTGCATGATGGTGGCTAGTACGCAAAATTACTGATATGAAGGCGACGGTGTGTGTCAGATTTTCTCATGTTTCTGAGGAAGATGCGCTGTGCTTTGTTTCTGTGTAGCATGCGTTTGAGAGTTGAGGTACGATAGCTGTCGCTGATGGGTGGTGATACAACGATGAAGAACCTCGTAACCTGGATTGACAACTCATAGGGATTCAAGCGTCAAACTTATGGGTCATAAGCCGCACATGAGGGCCATTCGATGCACATGTTACATCCGTCCATGACTAGATGCCAAAAGCCACTCAATGGATTAACAGAGTGATTCTATGTTTTACATAGGCAACTAACAGATTTTTCATATGCATATGCATACATACATACTTACATGCATACACACACATGCATACATATGCATACATAATGCACATGCATATGCATACATACATACTTACATGCATACACACACATGCATATGCATACATACATGTTTACATGCATACACACACATACACATGCATACACACATACACGTACACACATAGACACACACACACATACACACATATATGCATACACACACACATAGAGAGACATACACACATATACACATACATGCATACATAATGCATATGCATATGCATACATACATACTTACATGCATACACACACATATGCATACATATACATACATAATGCACATGCATATGCATAGATACATGCATACACATACACACACATAGACACATACACACACATAGACACATACACACACATATACACACAGATTTACACACACATACACATGCATACACACACATACACATAGACACACACACACATACACACACACAACCATACACACCTAGACACATACACACATAACGCATATGCATATGCATACATACATACTTACATGCATACACACACATACGCACACATATGCATACATATGCATACATAATGCACATGCATATGCATAAATACATGCATACACATACACACATACACACACATAGACACATACACACACATAAACACATACACACTCATAGACACATACACACTTACACACACACACATCCAAACACATTTACACACACGCACATACACATGCATACATACACATATATATATATATATAGATACACACGTATATACACACATAGACACACACATAGACACACACATACATACACACATACACACACACATACACACAGAAATACACACACACATAGACACACACACTCTTACACACACATACATCCACGCACATTTACACATACACATACACATGCATACAGACACATATATATAGATACACACGTATATAGACACATAAACACACACATACACACTTAAACACACACACACATAGACACACACACACATAGACACACACACACATATAGACACATACACATGCATATATGCATACACACATGTAGAGAGACATACACGCACATACACATACATGCATACATATGCATACATAATGCATATGCATATGCATACATAATGCATATGCATATGCATACATAATGCATATGCATATGCATACATACATACGTACATGCATACACACATACACGCACATGCATACATATGCATACATAATACACATGCATATGCATACATACATGCTTAAATTCATGCACACACATACACATGCATACACACATACACATACACATACACACATATATATGCATACACACACACACACGTAAAGAGACATACACACACATACACATACATGCATACATAGGCATATATAATGCATATGCATATGCATACATACATACTTACATGCATACAGACACATACACACACATGCATACATATGCATACATAATGCACATGCATATGCATACATACATGCTTACATGCATATACACACATACACATGCATACACACATACACATACACACATAGACACACACACACACATACACACATACACACACATATATGCATACACACACATAGAGAGGCATACACACATACACATACATGCATACATAATGCATACATAATGCATATGCATACATATGCATACATAATGCATATGCATACATACATACTTACATGCATACACACACATATGCATACATAATGCACATGCATATGCATACATAATGCACATGCATATGCATAGATACATGCATACACATACACACACATACACACATACACACACATACACACACATATACACACAAATTTTACACACATATACACATGCATACACACACACATACATACACACATAATGCATATGCATATGCATACGTACATAGTTACATGCATGCACACACATGCATACATATGCATACACACATACACATGTAGAGAGACATACAGACACATGCATACATATGCATACATAATGCACATGCATATGTATACATACATGTTTACATGCATACACACACATACATATACACACATAGACACACACACACACATAGAGAGAGAGACACACACACATACACACATATCTATGCATACACACACACACGTGTAAAGAGACATACACACACACATAGATGCATACATGTGCATACATAATGCATATGTACATGCATACATACATACTTACATGCATACAGAGACATACACACACATAGAGACACACATATGCATACATATGCATACATAATGCACATGCATATGCATAGATTCATGCTTACATGCATATACACACACATAGATACATACACACACATGGACACATACACACATATACACATACACACAAATATACACACAGACTTACACACACACATAGGCACACACACACACATACAAAGACACACTTACACATGCATACACATAGACATACACACATAGACACACACACACACACATAGACACACACACACATAGACACATACAAACTTACACACACACACACACACACAAATACACACACACATGTATAAACACACATATACACACATAGGCACATACAGACTTACATGCACACATACACACATCCACACACATTTAAACACATACATACACATGCATCTAGACGTATATATACAAATACACACGTATATACACACATAGACACACACATACACACATAGACACATACACACTTACACACACACATACACACATCCACACACATTTACACACATACATACACATGCATATAGACACATATATACAGATACACATGTATATACACACATAGACACACACATAGACACACACACATAGAAACACACACATACACTCACATGGACACATACACACACATATATGCATAGACAGACACATAGAGACATACACACCTATATATGCATACACACACATAGAGACACATACATACACACATACACATGCATGCATACATATGCATACATACATATGCATACATAATGCATATGCATATTTGCATACATAATGCACATGCATATGCATAGATGCATGCTTACATGCATACACACACTCACATATACACCTATATACACATTTACACACATACATATGTACATGTATATATATTGATTTCTAACCCATTTTGTTTTATATGTTATGAGAGCAAGAGTTTCGCCTGATACTCTAGGGATCATCATGCATGAGTACTCAGAGATGGTTGATGATGAGCTAGATTATACGATCTAGATGCTTACCGAGCAACTAGAGGAGGGGTCTTCTATGGCTCCACATGCAGCAAGACAGCTATCTGCTCATAGGCATGTCTTTTTTCCACAATTTTTTTAATGATATTATAACACATATTTTTATTTACTTTTATCTATCTATTTTCAAGACACCTATACCACCTCAAGATCATGATAGCAGCGCACAGGTGCCTATGAGGACATGCATAGGCACCTTAGGGCTAGAGTGCAATATAGAGCCACAGGGGAACATTGTGTACATAGGGAATGGATTGGAGTTCAAGAGAAGGATGCGAGCATTATGTGACTCTTACCTGCACCTTGTCCACTTACAGTAGAAGTAAGTATAAATTTTACATATAAATTGAAATAAATATCTTATGTTTTATTTAGATGATTTCTTTGATTTTCGTAGTGACCATGATGAGAGGGATAAAAAATATGTACTTACTTCACTTGAGATAGAGTTTGCGAGATGATGGTTGCATAAGTGGTCTTTAAACGAGATGCTGACACTTATGGCTCATAGTCACGATAATGCACGGTACACATTGGTTTTATGTATATATATGTGGATATGAGTATATGTGTTTATGTATGTATGTATGTATGTATATGAGAGAGAGAGAGAAGAGTGAAACTAGAGGTACAAATACATGCATACACACACATATACATCATACATGCACATTTACACACATATACACATACATGCACATTTATACATACACACACATACATGCACATATTTACACACACATACACATGCATGCAATGACACACATATAATGAATACACACATAGACACATACACACACTCACATACACATACACATACATAATCATATGTATACACACATAAACTCACATAATCATATTTACATGCATATATACATATACACATGCATACACACACACAACACATGCATACACACATATAGATACACATACATACACACACACACACACACACACACATATATATATATATATATATATATATATATATATATATATATATATATATATATATATATATATATATATATATATATATATATTATAAATATATAAATTACAGTATATATAGCTCATTTTATAACACTACATATATACATATACAAACACACACACACACATATATATATGTGTGTGTGTGTATCTATATATATATATATATATATATATATATATATATATATATATATATATATATATATATATATATATATATATATATATATATCCTAATTCAAAAACCCTATTATAAATATTCCAATTCAAAAATCCTATTTCAAAAATCCTATTTCAAAAATCCTAATTCGAAAATGCTAGTTTTGATATTAGGGTTTTAGAACCCCTAATTTAGAAACTCTAATTCAGGCTTTTAGCCATATGATTGAATTATATGTACACATTGCATCTATTCCTCTGACATCCTACTAGAAAGATGTCTCTCCTCCCAACCTTATGCCTCTATATATAGCTACTCGAATCAACGAGGATCATAATATATATAAAGATATATACACATCATGTAGATACACATACATAAATATAAAATGGAGTAGATACATTATGCATCACACATACATGACTAAATGCACACATAAATATATATACATGCATACATATTTACATGTACACATTAACACATAGACACATATACATATATACATGTACACATCACATATACATGCCTACATGCACACATGTATACTTATACATGCATACACAATTATAAATGCTTGCATATATTACATGAATACATGAATAATTTACACAAATGCATATGCATATATACATGTATGCATACTAACACATGTATACATATAATACACATGAATACACACACATATGCATACATACATGAGAAAATTTTGCTCCTCGAAGATAAAGCTATATATAAATATTTAGGCATACCCGTGAGCTCAAACCACCTATCAAATTATAAAAAAGCAAAAACCCATTTTTAGGTGCTTAAAAAATAACTAGCTCTATCATAAAAAAAATCTCTATCATAACTAGCTCTATCATAAAAAATATATACTTTTTTCTACCTATTTGAATGTACGAAATGATATTTCATAGATACCAACAACAGTTCCCACGTAACCAAGTTTTCCATCTATAAGGTTTGTTTCTTTTGACCTAGCACGTGATAGTTGCTTGAAAGAAGCAACAATACTAGAATCCTCTGTTTTACGTAAAGAATCAATGGCGTTGATTCTAATATGTTGTGCAAAAGCCCACATATTAGTGAACATTCGAGCCTGCAAAATAAAGTAAATGAGTAAGTAGAAACTAATATACATACATAAAAAAAACAAAATATTATTAAAATAAAATTACCTTTCGTTCACAGCCTATCATTAACTCTCTCTACTCATCTAAGATTTCTTCATTATTTGCGTTGGCAAGTTGCAAATGACTATATCGCCAATCTGTGAAACAAGATATATTTGAAATCTCATTATTATCGAGATTACATCTATATCCTTTGTTTCTTCGCCTTTTACTTCAGAGATTTTGAAGTTCCTATTCATACTCACTAAGGAATGCTTGCATGCATTCGCTATTATATGGTACAAAAGTTGAAACATCATTTGTTTCCTTGAAATGTAAATAAAAATGGAACTCCCTTACCTGATAAGCATTTGATTCTTCCAAGGTAATGCGATCTATTAAAGAACCATATATTCTTCCTAGGCGTATTGAACAAGCATTTTTTTCTAAAAAACCAGATACTCACCCTTGGTGGAAATTCATTCATGTTCAACCTAGAGGTAGGTCATTGTTTGAACAGTTTATTGTTAGAGAGATCGAAGAAAGTCCTCTTGATCATTCACCATCAGATACTGATACATCAACATCTGAAAGAGAAATTAGAATCATTACATGTGATAATGATATTAATCGTTTTTATGAAGAGGATAATACTCTACATGTTGATTCTACTGATGATGAAGAGGAATTTCTAGAAATTGACATTAATCCATCAATAGATGATGTGACTCATGAGAAGAGATAGTTAACAATAAAAGAAATAAATGAAATCAATAAGGATAATGAAGATGAGACAATATTGATGTCTTACCAAAATGATGGAAATAACGAAAACATATGAGCAGATTAGATAGTAAATTCTACTCTAGTTATCGACCAATACCTTGACCTTCTGAATGGATAGCAGATAAAAGATTCTTTATTCAACTTGAATATCGATGAATCCTACTAGAGAGATCAATAATAGCTCAGGGGTATGCCTAATTATTTTATATATAGCTTTATCTTCGAGGAGCAAAATTTTCTCATGTATGTATGCATATGTGTGTGTATTCATGTGTATTATATGCATACATGTGTTAGTATGCATATATATGTGTTTCATATATATGTGTGTGCATGTGTGTGATATATGTATACATGTGTTAGTATGCATACATGTATATATGCATATGCATTTGTGTAAATTATTCATGTATTCATGTAATATATGCAAGTGTTTATAATTGTGTATGCATGTATAAGTATACATGTGTGCATGTAGGCATGTATATGTGATGTGTACATGTATATATGTATATGTGTCTATGTATTAATGTGTACATGTAAATATGTATGCATGTATATATATTTATGTGTGCATTTAGGCATGTATGTGTGATGCATAATGTATCTACACCATTTTATATTTATGTATGTGTATCTACATGATGTGTATATATCTTTATATATATTATGATCCTCGTTGATTTGAGTAGCTATATATAGAGGCATAAGGTTCGGAGAAGAGACATCTTTCTAGTAGGACATCGAAGGAATAGATGCAATGTGTACATATACTTCAATCATATGGCTAAAAGGCTGAATTAGAGTTTCTAAATTAGGAGTTCTAAAACCCTAATATGAAAATTAGTGTTTTCAAATTAGGATTTTTGAAATAGGATTTCTAAATTAGTATATATATATATATATATATATATATATATATATATATATATATATATATATATATATATATATATATATATATATATATATATATATATATATATATATATATATATATATATATATATATATATACTCGGCTCAAAACCAATCAACCTTCAAAGCCACCTATCAAAATATATAAAAACAAAAACCCATTATTAGGTGCTTAAAAAATAACTAACTTTATCATAGAAAATATAAACTTTTTTCTACCTGTTTGAATGTACGAAATGATACTTCATAGATACCAACAACAGTTCCCACGTAACCAAGTTCACCATCTATAAGGTTTGTTTCATTTGAGCTAGCACGTGATAGTTGCTTGAAAGAAGCAACAATACTAGAATCCTCTGTTTTATGTAAAGAATCAATGGCGTTGATTCTAATATGTTGTCCAAAAGCCCACATATTAGTGAACATTTGAGTCTCCAAAAGAAAGTAAATTAGTAAGTAGAAACTAATATACATACATGGAAAAAAAACAAATATTATTAAAATAAAATTACCTTTCGTTCACAACCTTCCATTAACTCTCTCTACTCATCTAAGATTTCTTCATTATTTGCGTTGGCATGTTGCAAACGACTATATAGCCAATCCGTGAAAGAAGGTATATTTAAAATCTCATTATTATTACATCTATATCCTTTGTTTCTTCGCCTTTTACTTCGGAGATTTTGAAGTTCCTATTCATACTCGCTAAGGCATGCTTGCATGCATTTGCCATTATATGCTACAAAAGTAGAAACATCATTTGTTTTCTTGAAATGTAAATAAAAATGGAACTCCCTTACCTGATAATACCTCATTTGTTATTTTTGAAGAAGAATCATTGGTCCATGCATGTGGAGCTTCTTCATGAACTCTTTCAAGGTACTCACTAACATAATATATGCATTGTTCAAGCATGCAAACCTTTGCCATGGATCCTTCTGGTTTTGCTCTTTGTCACATATAACCTTTAATATTCCCATAAATCGCTCAACCTAGAACATCCATCGAGTGTTGACAACACGTGCAATCTCTATTTCATCTACAAGATGGACTAATAAATGAACGTGAATATCAAAAAATGAAGTAGGAAGCTCTTTCTCCATCAAACATAGTAGCTCTTTGCATTCACATTTTTTTTTGTGGGATTGAGTTTTTGTCAATCTCTTTTGATATAATCCACCTATACATATCATAAAAAAAACTATAAAGAAGTTAATTCAAAAATAAAAGATATCAAATATTCATACATATTAAATATGAAAGTATCATAATTACCTTATAAGCAATCCAAGACGATAGATCACATCTAGTACTCCTTTCGTTGTACATCCATTGATAACAAAAGGTAAAATATGTTTCAACATGTTATGCCATTCATGGGTCTTTAACCTAGATAAGCTCTTATCATCCATACTAAACATGTTTTGGAAAGATGCTCCATATCCTATAGGAGTCCAAATCAATTGAATCCTATTGTTGATAGTCTCTATCTCTTTTGTTGTAAGTACCCAAGGAGCAGGTGCATAATTCATTTCTTGTCAATGTCTATAAAAAACTGGCCATAACTTCGATTTTGAGTTTTGATCTTTCAAATCATTCCTTGATGCTATGGTATCTTTTAGTCCAAGAAGATGTTGCCATAGCGAATAACCAATATTCTTAAATATATGCATAGGATCAAGAAGATGACATACTTTTTGAACTCTTTCCAATACTCCAAAGAATACCATATTGATATCTTCTCTACGAGTGCCAATTTTCATTTACCTCTCTTCACATACTCATTATCTTCATCATCATTGATGATTTGTGATTCTCGATCTATTAGAGGTCCATCTCTCCATTTTGTATACCAATAAATAGGCGTCATAAGTTTTGGACACTAACATGTTTCAAGCTTTTGATTAAAATGATCGCTTCTCTTTTAGATCTCAATGGATGATCATCAAGCAAGAATCATCAATGTCGAAGATAAATATTTTTGTTGAGATTCTTACTATAGATTGATCTCAACCAATCACCACAATATGGACAAGATTTATAACCTTTAGTAGATATTCCTGCATCATGAAAACGATAACAACATAATTAGATTAAATCACATTTATTTGTATGCATATTGAATAAAAAAATTACATCAATACCTAAACAAACACCATATCCTAGAAAATCGTGAATAGTCCAAGCCACAATACCATGAACATAATATGTCTCTCATTGATGCTTTTGGATTCATCAATGACATGAATACCTCTTCATAACTCTTGGAGATCGTCAATGAGAGGAGCAAGATATATATTCATATCTTTAACTTTTCTTTTTCGTGGGATTAAAAGTGAAAGCATTAAATGTTCCTTTTTAATGCTAAGATATGGTGGAAGATTGTAGTTTATGACTACCACTGGCCATGTTGACCATTTATTAGATTTCATGGAGAATGGATTAACCCCATCTAATGCAACTCCTAACTTTAGATTCTGTGGATTTTGTGCAAATTCAGGCCATGTAGAATCAATATGCTGAAAAGCAACACTATCATGAGGAATTCTAATTATTCCATCAGTACTTCTATGATCATGTCCCCATGTCAAAAGCTTTGATAATTCGGGGCTTTGAAACATAGATCTAATCCATGGAGCCAATGGAAAATGTCTCAATACCTTTTTTGGGATTTTACCTTCTTCGTCCTTATATCAAGGAGGACATTGGGACATGGCAAAGAGTCTGCATGTTCACCTCTATATAAAATACAATCGTTAGGACATGCATGTATACCTTGATAATCTATACCAAGATTGTTGATTATCTTCTTCATTTCATCATGTGAGGTAGGAAGAATATTTTGACTTGGTAAAAGGTTTTCAGATAATAACCTGTAAGTTCATCAAAAAAAGACATATTAATAAATAAATAAATAAATAAATAAATAAATAAATATAAATATATATATATATATATATATATATATATATATATATATATATATATATATATGCATATAATTTTATATATGTGTATGTTTATGTGTATGTGGATGTGTATATGCATGTGCATGTGTATACATATATGTATATGTATATGTATGTATGTGTATATATATGTTTTATAGCTGTATAGGTATGTATATATATGTATGTGTATGTGTATGCATATATGTATGTGTATGTGTGTATATGTATGTATGTATGTATGTATGTATGTATGTATGTATGTATGTATGAACTTGTATCTATGTATGTATATGTATGTATGTATGTATGTATGCATGTGTAGCTGTGTATATTTGATTTGTTTTTATTTTTTTTGTATATTATGGTTTGCATACTTTCATATCTAGACCACTCAATCCTTTGGTTGTCTCCCATTTTAAAGTCAATCTATTACCTACCTTGTTAACTAAGACTTACATATTTGTTTACAAGAATTAAGTATCAGCTAACTATGGAGGTACTAGGTTGTTTGAAAATAAAAGAAGCAAATTTCTCTTGATGATTTTGGAAAATGGATGAATAATTCTAAAGTATGGGCATACATGAAGTGTTCATTCAATGCAAGTTCTTGTTCTTACCGTAGCTAAGGTAAAAACAAAAACCTGCACTAAATGAACACTTTGTGTCCACCCATCCTTTAAAATTATTCTTCCATCTTTCAAATTCTTCAAGGTAAATTTACTTCTCCTATTTTTCAAATGACGTAATACCTCCATAGCTAACTCATACCTAATATTTGTATGCAAAGTTCATAAAAGAGTTAGCACTGCAGGTATTAGGTCGAGTAGAATAGGAGAAGCATATGTGTCAGGAAGATTGTAAAGGTTGGGTGGATAATTCTAAAGGCTAGATGGACAAAACATCTTCATTTGATACAGGTATGTATAGAATGTAATGAAATTCATTTCCTATAAGATGCTAACTTTTTTTATAAGTATCTATGGAAGAAAACAAAACAAGTCAGGCCTTAGGAATTTCTCATGATCCTATTGAATCAATTTACAAGCCCTAAACTAAATTCATGTGATTTGGTCTGACTACAATTAATCTTAGCGATTTGATTATGACACTGACACAAGTGTGTGCATGTTTATACACATTTGATAAGACATGTTTATTGAAGCTTGAGAGTAGTTGAAGTATGGACAGTTCAATTGATAGTTGCGTTGCTCATTGGTTGGAAATCAATCAATGCTTATGATCATGTTTACGCACGTATATGTGTCTTTTGCATTTACGAAACAAATGAAGCATAAAGTGATTCCATGTTTCCACAATATTTCTTCGCAATTCACTATTTTGAGTGTGCGCAAAACGTGCACAAGAAGCTTGCGCCATAGTTCTACTTATTCTTATTATCTTTGCAATTCAATATTTTGACTGTGCAATATAACGATCTTCATGATTTCAAATTTTGAATATGAGTAAACAAGATAAGAGTTGGACTCCACACACACACACCCCTCTCTCTCTCTCTCTCTCTCTCTCTCTATATATATATATATATATATATATATATATATATATATATATATATATATATATATATATATATATATATATATATATATATATATATATATATATATATAATTGTATCATTATTGTTCATATATTTCATAATGTTTTACTGTATTACAAAATGTATAGAGATTGGAAAGATATTGGAATTTTATTGCAACATGGATGGGATTGAAATTTTATTGTCATTGTTGATATATTTAGGTAGTGATGTTTGTGAACACTCTAGGATTGCTGGGGCATTTTTTTCCCTCTTAAGGAGGTTTTTTTTCCCCCGGCTTGTATATATGTCTATTGCTCTCAGTATTGTGTGTTGTGCTTTAAGCTTCTTCTTCTTCTTCCTTGTGCTGTTCACGTGCTTCCGCAGACCTCTAACTCCAACAATTGGTATCAGAGCAGGTCCTCGCTTCATCTAGGGTGCCGTCGACACTTCTCCAGTTGCAGTCTCAGAAATCGCGATCTGAGCTCATTTCAGCCTCCGAACACACTATCATAGTGCTTGTGTAGGCTATTTCATCTTTTTGTGCCAAAGGTATATACCAGTTTCTGTTCGCGAGTATAAGCGTCTCAAAGTTTGGTATAGGTATAGCGGAATTCGCCTTGGCACTTCTATTCAACTTTTCGAGATACAATCAATTTTTTGCATCAAGGTATTTTAGTCACCGGCCATGGCTGAAAGCAGTGATGTATTCCGTATGTTGGCTGTTGAGGATAAGTTGGATGGTACCAACTACCCGTTATGGGCTTATATGATGTGACATGTGTTGGTTGCAAAAGGACTCTGGAACATTGTGTAGGGTGTCAAAAAATGTCCTATCACACCTGCAACTGTTACAACTACAAGTATTGAAGTTGATGCAGAAGGTGTCGAAGATGATGATATTCTACATATTCTTGTTCGTGCTGCGGTTTCTGTTGCACCTACTATAGAGCAGATTCGTTGGGATGGTAGAGATGCCCAAGCACATGCATTGATAGCTTTGTTTGTCAAATGTGCCATTATTCCTCACATTCGCTCTTGCAGAATAGCTAAGGATGCTTGGGATACACTTACCACATTGTACCAAGCTAGGAATGAGGCTCATGTTGCTTACCTCCGAAAACAGTTGGAGAGTGAGCACATGAATGAAGGCGATTCTATGGATTGTTTCTTAACGAAGATCAAAGACTTGGAGGAACAGTTGATTTCTGCTGATGACGTTATACCAGATAGCTCACTTGTGGAGACCGTTCTGAATGGTCTTCTTGATTCATATTAGAGTTTTGCTTCTACTCTTCGATTGATGATGAAAGGCAATCTAAATGCCTTATCATTTGAGGAGTTAGTCTCTGTTCTGTTGCATGAAGATGAGTCCAAGTGGAACACGTCCATTATGCAAGTTGCCGATCAAGCTTTCCTGGCTAGTCAGAAGGGCAAAGGAAAATGGAGCTCTTCAACTAGTAAGCATAATCTACGAATTCTGCATATTCGAAGAAGGAAGATAAAGATGAGAAGAAATCAGAAAAATAGAAATTGTTTTGTAAGTACTATAAAGGGAATGATCATATCATAAAGAACTGTCCAAGACTGGTTCCTAAAGAGGCAAAGAAGAAAGAGGCTGGAATGGTTGTTGCAGAGGCCTCTACACCAAAAACAGTGTCTGCTAATCTTGTGCAGGAAGAAGAATGGGCGTTTACTACTGTCTGCAATTTTGACCCATCTTCTCATGAGCAGTGCATGTCTGCAGTAGACTCAGATGTTTGGTATTTTGACAGTGGGGTGACCAAACATATTACCTCACAGCGTAGTTTCTTCTCTTCACTCGAGTCTGCCCCTACAGGGAATACTGTTACATGCATCAACAACTCCTCTTATCCTGTTATGGGAGTTGGTAAGATCATTTTGACTACTGCTGATGGTAGTTCTTTCACTTTTTCAGATGCTTTATTTGTGCCAGGGATCAAGAAGAACCTGTTATTAGTTTCTACATTAGCCAAGATTGGCTTAGTTGTGAAATTCAGGTGTATAGTTCATGATCTGTCAAATGGCGATGTGATTATTGCTTCTGGAATTTTATGTCATGGGTTGTATAAGCTCATAGACTATGAAAGATCAGTAAATGATTTGGCATGTGTAGTAAATGATTCTCAGGCTATGTCAGATGCAAAGCTTTGGCATGCACGCTTTGGTCATCTGAATTTTGCTAGTTTGCTATGAATGTAGAAATCTGAAATGGTGTCCTCTTTGCCCAAACTTAAGGCACCTGGAAAACATGTTTATGAAGGCTGTATTTTGGGCAAAATGTATTGTTTGTCCTTTCCAAAAGATGGTTCAGTTCAGGCTACTCAGAAATTACAGCTTGTACATAGTGATGTCTATGGTCCTATGCAGACACATTCTTTTGGGAATTATCTTTATGTTGTGACTTTCGTCGATGATTTTTCCAGGCATGCATGGGTATATCCATTGAAGGCAAAGTCCGAAGTGTTCATGCGCTTCAAACAGTTTTTGGTTTTGGCTAAAAATATGTCAGCATGTAAAATGGGCACCCTCTGTTTTGATCGAGGGGGGGAATATATGTCTTCTGATTTTTATGCATTTCTGGCTGAATGTGGGATAAAACACCAATGTACAGTGCCACATACACCTCAACAGAATGGAGTTGCACATAGTTTCTAGCTTGAGGTTGTCATGTGTGCAGCATATGTACTCAACAGGTGTCCCACTAAAGCGCTACAATCTATCACTCCATATGAGGCTTGGCATGACCGTAAGCCATCTGTTGCTCACCTACGTGTTTTTCGTTGTTTGGCATATGCATTAGTGCCTGAACAACATCGCAAAAAATTGGATGATAAAGCAGTAAAATGTATTTTTGTTGGGTATAGTTCTGAAGTTAAAGGCTATCATCTATATCATCCACAGAGTGAACGCATTCTGGTTAGCCATGATGTTGTTTTTGTGGAGGATGCTATTCAGCAATTGCTTTCATGTACTAAGGAGACATCTGTTAGCTCCAAAGACATGTATGATACTTTGCTGCCTCTTTTTACATGTGGACAGTCTAGTGCTGGTCCTAATGAGGCAACTTCTCAGCCTTTGCAGGTTTCATGTGATGATGCAGATAATTCCATTTCTGATGCAGATTTACATGATGCACTTATTGAGGAGAGAACCGATATTGAGCAGGCAAGAAATATGCCAAAATGGCTGGTGCAGACCTTGCATGATAGCAAATTAGATGCACCTCTATCATATCGTACTCCATCAGGCTCTCATTGTGCCTATTTTGCATTAGATTGCTATGCTATGGCTGCATCTAGTCTATGTGATGAGACTGAGTCTGTTTCATTTGATGAAGCACAAAATTCAGAAAATTGGATGGCTGCCATGCAATCTGAATATGATGCAATAATGAAGAATGGTACTTGGTCTTTATGTGATTTGCCTCCTGGCAAGAAAGCCATTGGCACTAAGTG
Source organism: Ceratopteris richardii (assembly GCA_020310875.1). NCBI lineage: Eukaryota > Viridiplantae > Streptophyta > Polypodiopsida > Polypodiales > Pteridaceae > Ceratopteris > Ceratopteris richardii. The sequence continues at coordinate 95,072,586 of CM035410.1, forward strand.
GGTATACAAGCTGAAGCATAAACCTGATGGTTCACTTGACAGGTATAAGGCTAGGCTTGTTGCAAAGGGTTATGCACAGGAAAGAGGCATTGATTTTGATGAGACCTTTGCACCTACATGCCGTATGACTACTGTTCGGAGCATCTGTGCACTTGCAGCCCATCATGGTTGGAATGTACATTAGTTGGACAATAAAACAACATTTCTAAATGGTGACTTGCATGAAGAAGTGTATGTTTTTCAGCCCCGTGGCTTTGTGCAGAAGGGCATGAAAACTAGGTGTGCAGGTTAAAGAAGGCATTATATGGTTTAAAGCAAGCACCACATGCATTAGGGGAAAAAGTGAACCCTGCATGGGCCTTGTAAGGATCCCTAATTTTTAGGGATTAAAATTAATCATGTTTAGGATTCATGAAGAAAATAAAACCACTAGTGGTTTCTAATATAGAATTATTATTTTTGAAGAGCTACAGGCGACTGATCAATCGGGATGGATTCGTGGCTATTGAGAGCCCTTGGATCTTTTTCACCAATGGATGGGATTAACAAGATATGACTGTCAAAAAACGACAAAATAGATGTCTCAGTCTTGGCTAATGACAACCGTTAGATTCTCTCCACGAATGGACACGATTGAATCGCTTATGTCTGGCAAAAGAAGACAAAAGAGAACAGGCCATCATTGTACTTGTAGGTGATGAGAGAGAGTATGAGCTCGTGGGCGATGATTCCTGCTCACGGACGGCGCTGATTTTGGTCAGGGACGACGAGGATTCATGCTCTCATCTCTGGCAGAAAAAGACAAAGCTTGAGTCACATCACTTATGGGGGATGGGAAAAAGCAAGAGAGAGAGTATTGAAAATGGGACCGAAAGGAATAACGTCCGTCAGATTGGTTCAAATCTTATGGCTGAAATTGAACCACGCGGTCGCGTAGCTGGGACTTAATACAAGCACTTGGATCTTGTGTTGATCCAAGGGTGGAAGATCAATGGCGCCTTTTTCGATTTGTTTGAACATGAACCATTGGATCTCTTCTACATCGAATGGCCCAAATCGAATTCGAATGGAACAACTTGACTTTTGTGGTCTATGAAACCACTAAGGGAGGAAATACCATGTTTATCACCTTATTTTGGTTGTTTTGACTAGCCAAAACCAAGGGAAACCTAGGCCTAGCCTACTTGATTGAGGCTCTAGACTGTGGCCACCACCCTCCTCTCATTGGTCCATCACTAATCACCTCTTAATCTAAAAGGCCCATGCAGGGTTCATTTTTTCCCCTAATGTGCTTGGTATGAGAAGATACATGCCTATCTGATTGCACATGGTTTTGAGAACAGTCCAACTGAAAGCACCTTATATGTTAAGGGTGCTAATGATGTGCTTCTGATCATTGTTGTCTATGTTGACGACATGTTGCTCACTGGTCCTATTGAGAAGCATATTGTTGATTTTGAGGTTGATTTTCATGCCTCATTTGAGATGTCTAATTTGGGGCATTTGCATCATTATTTGGGCATTCAATTTATGCACGTTGATGGTGGAATGGCTTTGTGTCAAAACAAAATATATTGACACATTATTGCAGCATTTTGGCCTTGAAGAGTGTAAGCCTATTGCCACTCCTATGGAGATAGGTTTACGATTGAGTCTTCATGATGCTAGAGATGCATTTGATGCTGTTCTCTATCAGCACGCTCTTGGATGCTTGATTTACTTATGCATTACTCGGCCAGATATTCAGTTTTTTGTCTCACAGATGCGCAAGTTTATGCATTTCCCAAGAGTCAAGCATTGGCAGGCGGTTAAGCATATCTTTCGCTACCTGAGTGGTACTCGGCTACTTGGGTTGTTTTATCCCAAGGGGGGATCACTACCGCCAGATTTGCAGGCTCTTCTTCACTCTGATTGGGCTGGTTGCTATGACACTCGTGTGTTCACTAGTGGCTTTTGCTTCATGCTTGGTAGCTCACGTATATCTTGGTTGAGCAAGAAGCAGCCTACTGTGGCCACTTCCAGTTGTGAGGCTGAGTATAGGGTAGCTTTCACAGCGACTGTTGAGTGTGTGTGGCTCAGATGCCTTATGGCTGATTTGGGTGTTGGTCATTCTTCTGCCACCACCATCTTCACTGACAGTTAGAGCAGATTGGCAGTTGCGAGGAACCCTGTGTTCCATGGTCGCACTAAGCACATTGAGGTGCATTATCATTATGTTAGGGAGAGGTTCTCTGTTGGGGAGATCAACTTGGCATATGTGCCCACGCAGGAGAACATTGCAGACCTTTTCCCGAAGATTTGTTGATATATTTAGGTAGTGATGTATGTGAACACTCTAGGACTGCTGGGGCATTTTTTTCCCTCTTTAGAAGGTTTTTTTCCCCTGGCTTGTATATACGCATATTGCCCTAATGGGCTACTTATCTTTGTACATTCTCTAGTAATACATTCAGTATTGTGTGCTTCAAGCTTCTTTTTCTTCCTTGTGTTGTTCGCATGCTTTCGCAGACATCTAACTCCAACAGTCATAGCTCTGTCGCCACATTGATTTCAATTTTTATGTAAAGACAATGCAAAACCTGTGTACAAACTTTTTTTTGAAATGGAAATATTTTCACATTTGCTTTAAGAAGATTTTTTTCCACATTCTACTTGTATCTATACATTCTCAATTCTTTTCTTGTAAGAGCATTCTTGTTGTTTATTTTCTTTGTTGTGATGTCAAATTTCAAACTTTTCTTACTAAAAACACTTTTATTTTAAGTTTAATAAAATTCACTTTTTTAAAAGTGGAACCTATCACTTAATAATGTTAAAAAATCTTTAAGTATGAGTCTTGTCTCCTCATTTCTAACTGTCCTAACTATGGAACACAAGATGTGTGCAAAATAGCTTTCATTGCTACCACAATCTTCATTATGAATGAAGAACCAAATCCCTCTCATGAGATCCCTCTTCTTCTTATAGGTGGTTTTGTTGATGATAAAAAGGAATCACCCCTAAGACCCTTGAATCTCCTATTCGAGAGAGAAGCAATCTAAAAAACTTATCCTCATGGTGTGGATTATAAGTTGGTAAGTACCTGTGGCATCCACCTCTTCGGAGCTAGAAGGGACTATCCGACAGGTGGAGATCAAAGCTTTTTTAGCGGTTCTTGTGAAGCGACAAGGATATTTATTCTTGTAAGATGTCAAAAAGGCATTTGGGTACGACTAGATGAATGCCTCTGATTATTTTGTTCTGCGTCAGAGTGCCCTTGGATAGTAGATCTGAATTATTGGAGAAGAAGTGTTTGCCATTTGGTGAGTTAGTGGAAAACACAATAGAATTAGTTTGTGATGACATACTTACAAGTGAACATCAGCAAATCACTAAAGAAGAATTGAATCATGCGCAATCAGATATTGGAATCAAAGGTTCCCAGCTCACCAATCATTGAGTAGATTGGCATGTCTCACTCTAGCATTAATTTACATCTTCCAAAGAGAGGAGAAGAGGAATAAAGATTTCAAATTGTAAGTACTCTCAATTTATGGCATTCATTCTTACAACCACATGTAGATACTAATCACAAAACTTTGTGTAGGAGGTGATCAAAGTCAATAAATTTTCAGCTAGGAGAAGAGGGGATCGAGTGTCTCGTGGAGGTGTATCGTCCTTTGCAAAAAAAATTGGCCCAAATTATCCATTAAGACTATCATCCTCAGGGACACTTCATGACATGGTGTCTCAAGGCCTTAAGTAAATTGCTTTGTTTATCAACCATTACTCACAGGAAAAATATTTTCTTTTTAGTCATGAATTCCCTTGTAGTTCCAACTTTAGGTTCTAACTTCCATAGAGAAGTCTTAGGTCAAATAGGTATACATCTAAGGCTAGAGGTGAAAAATAGTGATGATATAGCAAGGCCAATTTTGATTTACACCCTATCTATGGCTTTGGAGCATCGAAAGAGAGTCATTGAGAAGCTCAAAGCCAATTGATGTGAACAAATTAATTAATGATAAAATTACACTTTGCTTTATTCTTTTGCTTTTGTCTCATGATATTTTTTTTATTCTTGAATATCATATTTGAAAATTGTCTGGATTGTCCTTATCTTATGAAGCATCTTCTAGACATATATGGAAACAATGTCACAATGTCCAAAAATCCTCAAACGTGATAGCCATATTATGTCTCACTGAGAACATTCTACGACATGAAAACATGTGGGCGGCATTGCTAGGTGAAAAGCCTTCTAAAACTCCCACTCACGTTCAAAACTTGTCACTCATAGCACATTCATGATGGATATTTTTTGGAAGATGTTTTTGTAAAATTTTGTATTTTGATGCAACACTCACTATGGAGGAGAGTCGAGTTTCTTTTGTTTTGTTGAGGGTAGTAATGCTTTCCAAGATTGCTTTTCATAGGGGAGCAATTACTATACAATAGAGGCCAAAGCTCATTATTGAATATCTTCTCAAGGCACAAGGCATGCTTATTGCAAGTTCAAGAAGATCACTAGGAGGAGAGTTCCTTTACTCTTGAAGGAGGTGTAATCTACATCAAGAATATCTAGAGAAGTTTGTATCATCCAACCATTCGCTATCTTGTTGAGTTATTGTGATTGATAAGTCTATTTCTTTCCTACTTGTTCATTCACTAGTTTCTAATTTAGGGTTAATAAAAAATAGGGTTCTCTTTAAAACACTTATAAATTATTTATATTCTCCATATTCTCACTCACACTCTCTTCATACCTCTTAGGCATACAATTTCTTGTATCTAGTTGCTAAATATGCCTAGATTTAGATATTGTTTATTTGTTTCATATTCACACATTATAATTTGACATTTGAATATAAGTTAGTGTAGATGAGCATCCTACCTTACTGAAATTCGAATATAAGTTAGTGTAGATATGAATTCTACTTTATCGTACACTTTAAAAAATTATCTATTCTCATTATGTCTCTCACTCATATATTTTTGAGTATTAAGGTGTGTATGCTAAGGTTCATGTGTTGGAAGATCCTATAAACCTGTGATTATTTTTATTAAGGCCCACCCCACTTCCAACATTTGGTATCAAAGAATATTTGACATATACTCTCAACAAGATGAGTGATTATAGACTTTAGAATGAAGAAAATCTTGAAGGAATGTCTAATTATCCAATGTGGATTTTTATGTTGATGAATCTGCTAGTATCAAGGACTTGTGGAATATTATCAATGGCACTTATCCAAGTACAAGAAAAGATGGAGAAGATGTTGGTTCATCTTCTAGAGGTCTTGCTATTCCTATTTATGCTCAACAAGAGGTTAGTGAAGAAGAAGAAAATATTTCATCATCAAGAGTTCATACTACTAGCATAGCACTTCATGTAGAAGAGAAATCTAGATGGGATTCATAGGATGCACAAGCACTTTCATATATTGGTATGAGCATCAAGAGGCACATTATACCCTAAATCAAGTGATGCAGAACCTCTTGTCAAGCTTGAGTGGAGTTAGAGAATTTCTATCAGAGCAAGAAACCTTCTAAGAATGCTCATCTAAGAAGACATCTAGCCAATATAAGGATGAAAGTTAGTTAATCAGCTCAGTCACACATTTCTAAGTTCAATAACTTACATATTTAGTTTTCAATTCAGTTTAGGTTCATGAATAGTTTGCTGAAAATTCATTGGAAAAGAGTTAAGTTAATTTTCATGTATTTGAATGGAACTTCCAATTATGCCATAGAATTTACAAAGTCTTCACATTTCTTACTGAAAGGTTTTTCTAGATTCTAACTGCAAAGGTGATTAAGACTCAAAAGAAGCACAAGTGGCTATTCTTTCTTTCTAGAATATTATCTTATCTCTTGGTTGTCCAAGCGACAACCTACAATTGCTAAATCTTCAAGTGAAGTAGAGTGTATGGCTACCTTTACAGCTTCATTTTAATTAGTTTGATTATAGAATATTTTGATTTATCTTGATATCCATGTTCATCTTCGAGTTGAGATATTTTCAGATAGTTAGAGTGCTATTGCAATTGCAAAGAACCCTATTCATCATGCTAGGGAAAATCATATAGAGTTTCATTACCACTACATTTGGGAATAGGTATCTAAGAAGCACATTGAGCTAGTCTACCTACAAGTAAACATGTTGCAAATACTTTTACCAACATGTTGACCAAAGAGAGTCACTAGAAGTTCTGTATGTTATTAAACCTTCTACCATTATGACATTGAAGGGGGGGATTTTTGGAAACAATGTCAAAATGTCCAAAAATCCTCAAAATGAACAGCCATATAATGTCTTAATTCAAACATTCTACAGCATGAAAACGTGTGGGAAGCCTAGCTATGCAAAAAGCCTCCTAAAACTCCCATCTGAATTCTAAACTCTTCACTAATAGCACGTTCACAAAGGAGATTTTTTGGAAGATGTTTTTGTAAAATTTCTTTTATGCCACACCAATTATTGATGAGAGTCTAATTGCCTTTGTTTTATTGAGGTTGATAGTGCTTTTTGAAATTACTTTTCATAGGGGAGCAATTACTATATAATAGAGGCCAAAGCTCATTGTTGAGTATCTTCTCAAGGCACAAGACATGCAGAATGCATGTTGAAGGAGATTACTAGGACGCAATTTTGTATACTCTTCAAGGAGGTGCATTCTACATCAAGAATATTTGAAGGAGTTCATATTAGCAAACAATTAGATTCAGTATGTAATCAATGGCATTGGGAGGCCAAGAAAACCCCTACCGTAGAAACACGAGAGCAGGGCCTGCAAAACATATGTAGGACCTTCCGTCATGTTTTTGTCGCACAGCTTTACTTGCCCTTCCCATGCCTTATAGGAACATATTGAAGAATATGGGTACATTACATGGATGCTTTAAGCATCACAATGACCAAGGTTTTGAAATTGTTGTGTATATGAGATTTCACGGATCTTTGGTTTGGCTTTGTTATAAGATACAGTTTCAACCGATGATTTGTATGTATGTGATACTCAATGTGTAATCCATGGATGTAGATTTCAGTTCACAAGATATCCATGGCATAAAGACATAAAAGTTACTCTAAGAACAAGCCAAACCAAACAATGTTACAAGGCCAAAACAGGTTGAGCCACAAAAATGTGGGAGAAGCCAGTCCAAATGCTTAGCAGTGGCTTCTCCTACATTTCTATGGTTGGGCCTAATTTAGCCTATACAAAATGGTACAATGATCCTAGTGTTATTTTTTATGGTAGCTCTCTAATACTTTATGACACAAAGAAGAAAATATTAAAAAAATAATCGATATATATGAGATTACAATAGAAAACAACATGGAAATAGATAATAGACAAAATAATGGAGAAGAAGTGCTCATGTTTCATTCAAAATAGTCAATGTTACATGAATTCGCTAGTATGGAGAGATCTATTTACAACTCTTAGCTACAATCACCCCAAATCCTCCAAGCTAACTACATGTTGTTGGGTTGTATAGTAACCCTCTTAGCATGGATGGAAAATAGGTTTGAATCATTGGGCATTGATATCAAATATGCTTCAGCCACCAATTGTAAGCTTCTAATGCTAGAGATTGGATCCTTAATCCCATACAATATCTTTGTAACCCTTCTTTAAGCACCCTTGCAAAGGGTCTTCTAGGTATCAACAAATCATTTGTTTTTCGATAGTGCCTTATCTCTATGAATGCTCACATATATTTTCTTCTTCATTGTGGTTCTCTTGCTTGTGGTGGTCGAGATCTTTGTTGAACATTTGTTATGGTCTTGGTTGGGGTGGTCTACAACATGGTTTGAAGACCTTCTTTTTACATTGCACATGTCTTGAGCTTTCTCCTTGTTCCGAATGTTGATATTGGATTTGCTCCCTCTCTTCATCATTTTGTATGGCTCCTTTATTCATTGGTAGAGTCTTGCTAGCTACATCCACCCTCTGATTTGATGGTATTTTTTGGTTTACCCATGTGGCCTCTATCTGACTCTCCTCACTTGACTATGAATCTTGTGGAGGAGTTCTATATTATTGTCAATCATCCTCTAGAGAATCTTCAAAAACCTCAGAGATGACTACCTCTCTTTGAGCATGGTCCTTTTGCCTTTTCATTGTTGGTTTTTTAGGCGATGTAGGATCATCATATGATGATGGTGTCCGTTATGGTTAATTTGTAATCGGTTCCCTAGATTTTTCGTGTGCCACTTCTTGTTCATGTGATTGTTCACTTTGAAAACCTCTTGTTCATGTGATTGTTCACTTTGAAAACCTCTTGTGAAATCTCGCGGAGTAATCCACTCCATTCTTGTTCCTTACTTGATCACTTCGTGGAGAGTGTGTGGCTCACCTCATAGCCTACACTTCTCACTATCATTGGGAATTGAATATCATGCCAATAATCATGTATAACATTGTCATATAATACAATAGATCATTGCTTATATGTGTTGATCTCTCTATCGTTGTCACTCAGAACAGTGTCCTTGTCTTGCTCATATCTCAGTTATTACTCCACGAATTTTAATGTTCTATGGCTTATTGGAATCAGCCTAATTCTACTACATGCTGACAAATTTTGAAGACATTCCATTTAGTGGATTGGGAGAAAATCGGCTCGAAGTGGTCACTGGTCATTCTCCGCAGAGGTCCTAAAAAATTGGGGGTAATGCTACACTTGCAAAATTGATTGCTCTCTGTATAGTCAATCATTTTAAGTGATTCCACTTGTATAATTAGCATGTTAAGCTAATTTGATATCTCCAAAAGGAATTTTTCTAATTCCTACTGTGCTCGGAGCACTAAGCTTAACAAGCAGCAAGTGTGTGAACCAAAATAGACGATTTTTTATGATTTGTGAATTATGAAGTTATTTGTTTTGGATCAATCATTACATGGATCATCTCCAACGTATGTAGGCACTCATTTAGTGTCATTGGAAAGCTAAAAGGGCCTACAACTCAACTCTGAAGTAAAAGAGGGGTGGTACAGAGCAGGGATTAGCAGTACCAACTCATTTCTTGGAGTGTCCATCCATCTTTCCCAATACTGGTATCAGAGCAAACTAAGGTGAAATGGGAGATGGTTTTCCTTGTTTCATTGATAAATTGGATAGGAACAACTACCAAGCATGGTCCATGAGGATGAATACATACTTGCAGGGAAGGAGTCTCTATGGATATATCTCAGGAGATGAGGAGATGCCCATTTTCAGAAGCAAAGAACAACCTACAAGAGAGGAGCATGAAAGACTCAATGCATGGTGTGCCAAATGCATTAGCAAGGTCATACTTACTTAACTCTATCTCTGACTTTCTTCTTCCACACATTAGGAACTATAAGACATCCCAAGAAACTTGGGAGACATTTTCATCATATTTTTCTTGCAACACAAGGGCTAGGAAGAACCAATTGTGGATTGAGTTTACCACTCAAAGAAAGCAACCCAAGCAAGGCATCTCAGAGTATGTGACCAAAGTCAAGGATGTCGCTTACCAATTAGCAAGCATAGGAGAGTTGATTGAAGAGGAGCAAATTGTGAGACAAGTAATCAATGGCATCAAGGGATATGACAAATGGGAGAGCTTCACAACTGCTATGGACTTGTACATGGACATGCAGATTCCAAACCTTACTACACTCATGGGACAACTCTTTACCCATGAAGCTAAGCTCAACAAAAATGGAGATTCATCAAGAGGTAATAACTCTTACTCTATACATTGATAAAGGCAAGATTAAAGAGAAAGGGAAAAGCAAAAAGATTGAGGATGAAGGTACAACCTCTCAAGCCAACTACGCAGGGAGAAGTAGAAACTCAAAAGGTAGGGGCAAAGGAGGTAAGCAAGGTAGTGGGAGACCTTTCAACTCTTCCCCATGTAATATTTGTGGTTTATCAAATCACACTATAGATGAGTGTTACAGGAAATTCAAGAAATAGAGAGGTAAAGGTTTCCAAAGAGGTGCCTACACACAATCAAGAGAAAGATTCAACCATGATCAAGGCTACAATAACTACAACAACAATTAAAATAACAACTACCAAGGAGGTTACAAATCAAGGAAAGTATACAACAATTACACAAAGGAACAAGAGGATTTCCTTCTGATTATGAATATGACTTCAAAGCAAGGTATGAATGATGATCATCTCTTCTACATTGACTCAGGATGTTCAAACCATGTGGCAGGCAATGTAGCCCTTCTCTTTGATCTTGAGGAACCTAAGGGAAAGCATCAAGTACAAACAGGTGATGACACCAAGCATTCACTGGTCATGGTAGGAAAAGTTAAAACCTCTGATGGAAATAGAAATCGTTTAAGCAGGGTTCTACATGTACCTACAATCACCAAGAATTTGATGAGTGTTGGGGAGATTGTGGGAAAAGGTTTGCAGGTTAGGTTCAGCAAATATGGAGCATTTATGGAGGATCCCCAACATTGATTCAAGAGAATTTCCAAGTGAGAAATGACAGGTAGGTTATTTACATTTGAACTTGAAGGTACAAAGAATATTGCACTTTATGGCTACAAAGATCAAACATTATCAGAGCTTGAAATTTGGCATAGGAGATTAGGGCATATTGGTGAGAGAACCTTAAAGCAAATATGTAGAGACCAACGTCTGCTTGGCATACCTAATGTATCCAATCAACACATGATCTATAAATGTGGTGCCTGTCAGTTTGGAAAATCTCACAGGTCACCCTTCTCAAAGAAAGGTTACATGCATGTGGACTACTTGGAGCTTGTCCATACAGATGTATGGGGATCAAATAAGGATCCCTCAATTTCCGGATCAAGGTATTATGTATCTTTCATTGATGATTTCAGTAGATGGACTATCTTACATTTTATGAAGCACAAAGATGGAGTATTCACTTGCTTTAAGAAGTATCTTTCACTTGTGGAAAACCAAATAGGAAGAAGCCTAAAGAGACTAAGGTCAGATGGAGGAGGTGAGTACTTCTCAAATGAATTTGATGCATTCTTACAGGATAGAGGAATCAAAAGGGAAATCACAACAAGGTATACCCCTAGGCAAAATGGGGTGGCAGAGAGGAGAAATAGATTAATTATTGAAATAGCTAGGTCAATGCTAAATGAGAAAAAAATTACCTAATTATTTGTGGGTAGAAAGTGTATCTATTGCTACTTATCTTGTAAATAGGTTGCCATCAAAATCTCTTGATGGGATGAACCCATATGAAGCATGGCATGGTAGAAGACCCTCACTTGATCATTGCAAGATCTTTGGATGTGTTGCTCATGTGCATATCCCATCTCAAATCAGAGGTAAGCTAGACCCTAAGGCAGAGAAGTGCATTTTCATAGGGTATGACTTGAATCAAAAAGGATACAGGTTCTATAATCCATGGAACAAAGGGTTTTTAGTCACTAGAGATGCTGTGTTTGATGAGAATGACTCTTGGTTTGAAAATGAATGCAAGAAAATTAAGTTGCCATATGACTTGGAAGAGGAGTTCCCAAGCCTCACCAAGGAGGAGCCAAACTAAATTGAAGATATCAAATCAGATGATGAGGACATCATCAACCTAGAAGAATTCAAGGCGTGGAAATCAAAAGGGAAAACCAAGATGAAAAAGTTGGAGGACATACCTGAATCATCCAACGAAGCAATCAGAAGATCACAAAGGGAGAGCAAGAAACCAATCAGATATGGGTATGACACTTCTTTAGAATGAAAATAACACAATTGAAATGATATACAAAGAATGGAAATTGTACTTACAATAGGTAGCCATATTTTTTGCTTGGTTAGCTTCTTGAATAACCTACAATAAAGAGAGAGAGAGAGAAAGAGAGAGAGAGAGAGAGAGAATTCAAAGAGGAAAAGAGATAAAAAAGAGAAACAGAGACAAAGAGAGACAATAAGATAGAGATTAGGCAAAACAACAATTTTGCATATACTTGTTTCAGCTCATAAGCGCAACACAATTGTGAAAGTTGGAGAGCTCTTCGATGAGATGCATGAACATGCGGATCGAAGAGCCTCCAACGTTTTAATTTTTTTTTCATCAACAAGCCACCATGTAAGCGATGGTAAGGCATCCTAAAAAGCACTCGCATAAGCAACGTTCTTTAGTGTCACTTATGCGATGCAAAAAAGTCGCTTTAGTGATGCTCACTATGAGTGTCACACATCTCATCACGCCACACATAGAGAAAAACATCGTTTTGCTCATCGTTTAATCGACAGTCTGTGCTTGATGCTTCTTGCATTGCTTTTTGCAGTTTTATAGCAACGGAATTGTGTCGCGTTAACCGTCGCTATGCGCTTGTATTCCTTGTAGTGAATAGTACATGTCTGACATACCACACACCAATAAAATAAAAATATAGAATGCAAACTATCACCTTTTTATGAGTCTATCCCAATGAATAGTCATGCCTTGCTCTTCTAACTCCTATATATATATATATATATATATATATATATATATATATATATATATATATATATATATATATATATATATATATATATATATATATATATATATATATATATATATATATATATGCACCCTTTGGTAGCCTCATTCTCCTATGCATTCGATGGATTTCCTATAACAAGCTCCTAGATTTAAAGAAAAGATAGAGTTATATGTGAACAATACAATTCGTATGCATTTCAAAAGATGAAAAAAATCATAATATATAATACTTGCAAACTCATAGTGAAATATTGGCATTCCCTTGCTAGCTAGATGTGATGTTCCTATGCCTTTTAGTCAAGTTTTGATGACCATCTACTGTTGGAATCTTGAAAAAGCTTCTCTTGCAACTTCATGGCACTCTTCTTGTGATATTTATGGAGTTTTCTTATCCAGCTTCTCTATGTTCACACTAAACCCTATTACAATGATGGTCTATAATATCTTGTACTTGCTTCTTCATCCATATATGAGGCATCTCCATGGATTCTTGTCTCACTATTACTTTTGTGTGTCCCCCGACCAAGAACTCCAAAGGAATAAAATGTGGCAATCTCTCAACGCATTGCCCTCAATCACTCACTCAAAAAGGAGATCTAATGAAAAACTCAAAAGGATATCTAAAGAATTTCGTGGGAAAGAAGGGAGAAACTCTACGGGAGACTCCATCGACTTGCGACTAAATCTAAAAAAGGAAAAAGGAAAGACTCCGTCGACTTGCGATTGAATCTTTGTTCTTTTTTTTAATATAAAGGAAGTTCGGCAATAGCCTACTCTCCCGGACTTGAATTAAATTAAGAAACAAAGGTACAATAGAAGGGGACTAGTGCCCACGGGACCCCCCAAATCCCACAAAGCAGGGGAAGCTAGGTTGATTCCTAGGTTGCATTACAAAGAAGGTTGATCACCCTCTCGTCGCCCTCATGCGGGACCCACTTGGGTTTGAGCTTGTTGTTGATCAAAAGGAGGACTTGGTGATGCCTGAAGGGGGGGGATTTCTTACTGTTGGCAATCCTTTTGCCAAGGAGGAATAGAGATTTTTCAATCGACCACTCCCTGGGGGAGTCACCGAAGTTGAGAGCACACCGCTCCCGCCAGATTTTCCACAGGACTTCCCCTCTGATTGCGTTCCAGAGAGCCGCTGAGCACCCAATCGCTTCACCCAAAAGGACTTGTTTCCAACTAAGCTGTTTCTGGACTCTGATTTTCAGTCCAACCATCTGCCAGATTCTGTAGGAGTTGGGGCAAGTAAGGAAGATGTGTGGGACATCTTCGATTGCGCGGTGGCAACGTTTGCACCACGGAGGGATCCCACAAATTTTGCTTGCCTTATGGTTAGTCCAAATTCCTCGATGAAGAATTTGCCATAAAAGGACCGACTTCTTAATCTCTATCAGTGGGTGCCAGATACCCATGAATTTCATGTCCCACCGAAGCCGCGTCCAAGACAGGCACCACTTCTTGTTGAGGCTGATCTGGAGGTCAGTCGTTTCTTTGATGTACGGGATTTTGAGTAGACTATTTCCATTGTGCCATTTGAGACCACGTGCGTTCGGAGCATCATGTCCCATGAGAAGGCGGGTTTTGTGACGATCCCAAGCGAGGCATCTGCTTTGCAAGGTGTTCCATTCTTCGTAGGAGATGTTTATGCGAGGGTCGATATCCTCGAAGTTGATCCAACTGTTGGTGTCATGTTTCCAGAGGTGTTTCCATTTTTTAAATCCTTTGTTCCATAACTTCTTGGCATTTTGAATGTTCCAAGAATCCACACTCCGGATGCCATGAATCGGAAACCAGATAGAGTCGTTTTGTCTGATTCCGGCCGCCCACTTCCAGTCCTCACTAATTCTTGTGAAGCTTTTGACTTTATTCCAGCCCTTCCAAAGAGAGCAAACGAGATTGGAGCCTTTCGGGAAGACAGGTATCGGGGAGAATAGCAAGGTCATGATGTCGAGGTTCTTCCAGTTCGGGGACCCCGTGAGGGTCAACTCATTTTTGTTTCTGAAGATCAGTTTGGCCCACGAGGCCTCCCTATTGCACCAAGCTTTAATCATCCATTTGGCTGCCAGTTTGTTAGCCATACACCCAATGTCCAGGATGCCCAGCCCCCCGCTATCTCTAGGGCTGGTGCAGATGGCCCATTTGATCTTAGGGACCCCCCTTCTGTTATGATCACCTGTCCAAAGAAAGTTTCTGCAGATGCCATTCAATTTGGACAGGCCTTGCTCATTCGGTCTCCAGCAGGAAATGAAATAGATGGTAGACGAGAGGAGGAACGTGTTGATAACCATCGCCCGTCCAGCGAGATTGATTTGCATGCCTCTCCAGTAATTGAGCTTGTTTTCAAGTTTGGCCAGCACCCAATTCCATCGCTGCTCCATAGAGACACCAAATCCCAAGGGGATTCCAAGCAGCCGAAAGATTTGGCCCTGCGGAATGATTTGACAGCCGTGATCAATGAGAAGGCCAGGTTGATGTCCCACGATGGCCCTAAAGGCGGTCTTATTGTGGTTGATTTTGGATCCAGAGGCCTCACAAAAGGTATCAAGACACTTCCAGAAAGTCTCCAGGCTGGTATTGTCATTGTGAACGAACGCGTTCATATCATCAGCAAAAAGTCTCATGATGAATTGACTGTGGTCGTGCGGTAGTTGGAGGCCTTTGATATTGCCAGCCTCCACATGGTGGGCCACAAGTCTGCTCAGCCCCTCAGTGGCGATGGCAAAGAGAAGGGGGGCAAGAGGGCACCCTTGTCTAATAGATCTTTTGAGATGGATCGCCTTTGAAAGTTTGCCGTTTACGTTAATTTGGGTCGTTGCGTTGCCGAGAAGGGTTGCGATCATCTTGGTGAATTTCTGACTACATCCGAGGTCTTGGAGCGACTGCAGAATATAGTCCCATTCTAGTCTATCGTAGGCTTTGTCAAAGTCGATCTTGAGGAAGACCACATCTTGATTAGACTCGTTTGCAAATTGAATACCTTCCCAAATATCCATAATAGTTTCCAGGATGGACCTGCCTTTGATGAATCCTTTTTGGTCCTCACTAAGCCAAGATCTCAGATGGCACGCAAGTCTGTTGGCAATGACTTTGGCGATGATCTTGTATCCTGTTTGTAGCATCGTAATTGGCCGCCAGTTCTCGATTCTATTTTTTTCCCCCTTCTTGTGAACCAGTTTGATAATTCCATTATTTATACAAGAAGGAAGAGCACCAAAATTTAGCGCTTCTTGCCAGACCATCCGAAGAGGGGTGGCGACCACCAGCTTGAAGGATTTAAAAAACTCATTAGTGAGTCCATCGGGTCCCGGGCTTTTACCGAGAGGGAGGGCATCAATGACCTCAATGATTTCTGATTCAGAGATCGGGGCATGGAGCAGGGAGTGGAGGTTGGGTGGTATTCTCCGGGGGGAGACCCTAGAGATGGCAGCCATGCAGTCCCTTCTACGGTGGGAGAGGGGGTTCGAGGTTCCCAGGAGTCTCGTGAAGTGCCCTTCGATGATGCCAAAGTTATCCTCTTCCGAGTTGCATACATTGCCTTGTGGGTCTAGCAGTAGGGGAATCGTCTCTCTGTTGTGTTTCCTTTTGAGGATACTGCACATCTCTTTGGTGGGTTTGTCGGCTTTTCCAGCCCACCACTCCTTGAAGAAGATTTGCAAGTTTTTCCTTTGAATTTCTTCCTCGTATCTCAACGCTGCTCTGATTCTTCGGAGACCTTTCTGGGCTTGGTGTTTTCCTTTGTTCACTTCCTCCTCGAGTCGCCAGAGTCTGTGGTACAGCGCTTCCCTACGAGCCCGCCGCACGGTCTCGAGCATCTTCTTAGTTCTGATCATGATCCTGCAAGACTTGTCGACCGCACTTCTCCAGCACTTGGCTGGGGCCAAGCCAGAGGCGAACGCCACCTTCCACACATCGGCGATCTCTTGATGGACGGAGGGGAGGGAGAAGGTGGAGGCGTTGGCATGGAACCACGGAGCCTTGTGGGTCCCGTAGGAAGGTTGGAAAGTGATAACAATCGGGTAGTGATCAGAGATGGTGAGGTCAGTACGTTGCGTGATGGAAGGGTGGCCCCACAGATGAGCAAAGCTCTGAGAGATGTAGCATCTATCAAGTCTAGCTTTCCTCAGATCCTCGTCCGCTTGGAGATTCGACCAGGAAAAGCCATTCGAGTCTTTGAATTCGACCAGATCCAGGTGGAGTTTGGTCAAGTCCCACGTTTCTTTCTCCCGACTGTCAATGACCCTGCCCTTGCCCATCCATCTGTCCATAGGGTCCTCCACCATGTTAAAGTCGCCACAAATAAGCACGTTGTGGGGAAGCGAGTCAAGAGAAGTCCAAGTGTTCAGCCTCTCCAAATCCCCGTTAGGGGCGTACAGAGAAACCATAGTAACACAGAGGGGAGCACCAAAAGAAACCGCAATCCAGCGGTGATTTACGTCTTCAATGGAGTTCTCGAGCTTTTCAAGCCAGGGTTGTTTAACACCGATGGCCGTTCCACCGGACCCCCGCTGGTGCTTTGTTGGGATCCACACATGGGCCGAGGAAACCTGTCTGAGCCGTTTCAGAAGGTCTTCTCCGTCAATTTTAATCTCTTGAATGCATATAATGTCTGGTTTTAAGCTAGTGTCGCGGAGCCATTGACCAATGATGGCCGCTCTTGAGGGGTCGGTTAGCCCCCTAGCATTAAGCGAGATGACAATCATTTTTGTATTGATCCCTCTTTGCGGGAGGGAGCCTTGTCCTTTCTTCTCTTGGCTTCATCTTTCTTTTTCGCTGGTATCTGATCCCGGCTTAGAAGTCGGTTCTTGTAGGGGCTTTTCCAGGGTAGCTCCATAGGCTGTTTTCCTTTGCGGGATACACCTTGCTGGGGGGAACTGGGCCTCGTGCTCGGCACCATCTCCGGGATCGTGGATCCAATGATGGAGCTTTCACTATCCATGTTGTCTTCATTACTAGTGGTGAATCCATCTTCTTTGCTTGTAGTATAACCCTCCTGGGGGGTTTCTTTTCTGTCGGGGATCTCTAGGGCATTGTCGTATGTATCTTCCATGAGTGGGTTCCCACCTGGGTAGTCTAGCTCGTTGATCTCCTTTCCAAGATTGCAATACAAATTGCTGTTGGGGGTAAGCGGCAGGTTGTTTCTCTCACCGTTGGCCCTCGGACTTCTTTTCCTTCTTCTTCTAACTTCAGTAAAGCCATCCGCATCAGCTTGTGGCTTGGGGAGGCCCTTGTCATCCCCGTCCTTGGTCGGGTGGGTCAAATCGCCATTGTTGACATGAGCAGTTTTGGAGGCTTCTTGCGAGCGCTTGTTTTTTTGCCTGAGAGGGCAGTCTTTAATCCTGTGACCTTGCTGACCACAACGAAAGCACGCGTTGGGGAGGTTTTTGTAGGTGATATTCTGCTCCCAAACATCACCTTCGCCCATGTCCACTTTGATCATTGATGGGAGCGGCGAACTGAGGTCGGCCTCGACGCAGATTTGTGGGTGCCACCTAGCATTGAACGAGTGTCTTGCACCTTCATAGATGAGACCACCAATGTCTTCGCGTGAAGCCAACGGCTTGCCGATAGGAGAGACAATGTCCCACACAAAGTTGTACAAGAAGTATGGGAGGTTAGGGAGCTCGACCCAAAGAGGGTACCGAAGTGATTTCGATTTGTCAGGAGTAAAGTCCGGGGACCATCTGAATAAGCACAGGGTCGACCGACCGAGCTGCCAGGTGCCAACGCTTAGGGCTTGGAACGCCATCTCTTCATTTTCAAAGACTAGCAGCATGTGGTTTGCTGGTAAGAACTGGCATTTGCTGACAATTAACCCCCGAGGGAACCACTCTTTTCGAAGCCATTGTCGCACGATTTCGAGCGGGGGCCTAGGGCCAAACACTTGGCCGACGAGGCAAACTTTCTTGAGGTCCTCCTGGGCAGACAGGACTGCGGGTCTATTGAGGGACACGATGGGGGATTCAACACTTTCGGATGTCCCGGGGGCGGCACATGACCCCCCCTCCAGCAGAGCGGCCAGAGTGCCGGTTTCCCCAGGGAGGGGGGCCCGATTACTTTTCACGAGAGAAGATGAAGCCACATCCATGGCCGAAGGAACTTGCACCCCTTAGAATCTTCAAAGTCCAGCGGCGAGACCCTCCAACATAGAGGAAGTCGAGCACCGACAAAGGAGACTCCCCCCACCGATCACATCGCAACCAAAAGCACCGCTTTCAGGGAAGAACTAAAAGGCCACAATCCTACAGATGAGGGTGGCACACATCAACTATTTTGAGGCTTTTCTTTTTTCTCTTTTTCTTTCTCTTCTTTTCTTTTTTCCCTCTTCTTTTCTTTTTCTAATAAACTTTCAATCTTTTTCTTTTCTACTACTTCTTTTCTACTACTACTCTTTTTTTTTTTTCTCTTTTTTCTTCTTTTTCTTCTTCTTCTTTTTTTTTTTTTTCTTCTTCTTTTTTCTTTTTATATTTTTCTAATTTCCTCTAGTTAGCCCAAGGCGCTGGAACTAAGAGCCACTTCACCCGGAGGCAAACGGACGTGCCCCCAAACCCCTTTAGTTACTCCCCCATAAGCAGTTCGATTAAAATCCGGTCACGAAGGAAGTGCGGACCCCCAGTTCGATGTCGATCGCCGGTTCCGCGTCGGTCGCGATGGGCCAGGAACACACCTCTGCGTCGGTCGCGCCCAGTTCGATGACGATCGCCAGTTCTCGCTCTGGTTCCGCGTCGGTCGCGATGGACCGGGAACACCTCCGCGTCGGTCGCGATGGTCGCCGCCAGTCAGTCGCCGGTCGCCGCCAGTCAGTCGCGACGGACCCTCTGTCAGTCGCGGCCTGTCAATCGCGACGGGTGGCCCACTGTCAATCGCCGCCTGTCAATCGCCGCGACGGGTGACCCGTCAATCGCCGCCCGCCGCCTGTCAATCGTCGCCTTCAACTCTGTCAGTCGCCGCCTTCAACTATCGAAACTTCAGCCCTGTGTCGTCTCCTCCCCCGGCTGCTCTACAGACGTCATGATCCTCAGCAGACCGCCATAGCCGTCGCACGCAAGCTCATCCTCGATCTGCGCGCTTCTTGATCCTGAACCCGATGTCTCATCTGATCACCTCATCTTGATTGAGGGCTAGAAAAAAGGCTTCGAATCTTTGTTCTTTAAATATGGGTAGGCCAGCAAGGCTGACAAACCTTCAAAGTAAGAAAATTCCTACCCACAATGATTAACAATAAAAGCATTAAATATAATTTGCAATAATTGAAGCGGCGATTGCAAGGCCCTACTTCCACTATTTGCTCATCGATCAATGAGGATGTTCTTATTTGATCAGATTTAGATTCATCCTTAAAGCTACCATAAATATTGGAAGGTATATCCATACTTCTTATGTGCAAAACTGTTAAAAAATGTCCCATGTGGTCAATTCTTCCATTTCCTAGGCATTTAAAATAGATGAGTAGAAAGTTCAACTATGAGTTAAGACTTGCTATTTTGGTCTCTACACATGTTCAATAAAATGAACAATGCTCTCAACCTGCTAGCAATTGACTAAATTCCTTTGGTAGTATCTATTGAACTTAGATAACTACCATTCATGAGCTATTTCAATAGAAAGGATCAACTGTACACTTAGAATGATGCTTAGCAAGTCAGAAGACTAGCCCAACCTTTTTTGGGCTGCTACAGTATGCAAATTAGTGAGCAAAGATGTGACGGTTTCTCGAGATTGCGAAAATATATGACAATGAAACTTTGTAGATATGAAAAAGAGAGCATCTTGAATCTATAGCACTTTGAATCACAGTAATTGATAAAGTATGCTTTGAGAACAAGCTTTGAGAAGTTCACTGTTATGAGATGATGATGGCAGAGAAGAGAAGTAGGGATGTGATCAATGTATATGTATTAAATCACATAGAAATACAATGACATTGTAAATGTATAATTGCACAATGTAAGGGTAGTGAAATGGCTATAGAATGAGTTCATTACTTACACAAGTCCCTCTCAAAATGATCTCAAAATCAGGGCTCATACACTCGAGATCTTGACCCACTTTTATAGCTTTGAGTTGAAGCCATTTTTGAAATTCAAATTCAAATTCTTACCATAAACTAAATCCTAAACTGTAGGACTTACTTTCTCATCAAGCAATTACCAAGTAATTCAAGATTTGATTCCTCCTAACTCCATGTGGATTAATAGTGCAATTAACATATGCACTTTTACAAGGATAAAAGGAAATTGACTCTCACAAGGGAATAGTCATATGTGACTATATGAGATAAATGTTAATTGTCCAACTATGTAGGCTTGGACTCATTTGTACCAACAGCTCCCCCTCAAGCCTAACATGGTTGGTCTTCATTTCTCTTTGATTTCCTGCAATCCAATCGTCATCTTGAACATGTTCATCTTAGTTCCATTCAAAGATTTTGTTAGCATATCTCCACATTGCATATTTTTAGACACATAGGACAATTGGATGTCTTTGCTAAGTAACTTCTCTCTCACATAATTGTAGTGCACCTGAATGTGCTTAGTCCTTTCATGATACACAAGATTAGGAGCAAGATAAAGTGAGCTAGTGTTATCTACAAAAATCACTAGAGTGTAAGAATGCAATCCCAAATCTGTGTAAAGTAGCTTGAGCGACATAGCCTCTTGCTTTGCATTTGCTAAACCTCTATATTGTTCTTCTACTAAAGACAATGCCACAATTGGTTGTTTCTTTGATGACCATGAAATTAGCTTTGAGCCTACAAAAGATACGTAGCCAGAAGTGATCCTCCTATCATCCTTTGATCCATCCCAATCTGCATTAGAATACATCTTGATATCCAAATCAGATTTGAATTCATAAAATAGCTCTTCATTTATAGTACCCTTTATATACTTTAAGATCCTCTTGGTAGCTTCCAAGTGAGGTTTTCTTGGTGTATGCATAAATTGGTTTTGTATACTTAGTCCATAACATATGTACACTCTTGTTATGGTTGCATAATTGAGACTCCCAACAACCCTTTGATAACATGTAATATCTTCAAGGACTTCTCCCTCATTAGAACTAAGTTTGTGGTTGAGTTCCATGGGTGTACCTACACTTCTAGTGTTCTCCATCTTAAATTTGACTAACATATCATGAATATAATTCCTCTTAGTAATAAAGATTCTAGAATCTGAATATACAAGTTCTAATCCAAAAAGGTATGTTTACAAACCAAGATCACTTATTTTAAATTCTTCCATCATCTGAGCTTTAATTCACTTGATGCCATTGGCATCATTCCCTAGAATGATACTGTCATCCACATAAACACATAGATAAATGACTTCTCAATTATTCTTCTTAATGAACAAAGAAGAATCTCCTTTGCTAGCAACAAATCTTTGATCTTGCAAATATGTGACAAGCCTATGGTTCCAAGCTCTAGGAGCTTGCTTTAAACCATAAGTGCTTTCCTTAGCTTGCATGCATAGTCTGGTTTGTCCGTATCTTCATACCCAGGTGGTTGAGCCATGCAAACTTCTTCTGAGATCCACCCATTTAGAAATGCATTGTTAACATCTAACTAATACAAGTTCCAATTCTTTGAGGTAGCAATACTTACTAAAACCCTGATTGTTAGCATCTTAGCCACAGGTGAGAAGGTCTCCTTATAATCCACTCCATGGTTTTGAGAAAACCCTTTTGCTACTAGCCTTCCTTTATACCTATTTATTGAACCATCTGAATTCTTCTTGACTTTATAAATCCACCTAGATCATATTGCCTTCATGCTTTGTTTCTTGGGAATCAAATCCCAAGTATTGTTCTCCTAAAGTGCTTCAATTTCTTCCTGCATGGCTTCTCTCCATGTTTTCTTCTTGTTGGCTTCTTCAAATGAAGAAGGATCTTCTCACATAGAGCCTTTAGTCATGTATATAGAATGCTTGGTGACTAGTGAAATGTCATAGCCATAACATATAGGTTTCTTACTCTCCCTTTGAGATCTTCTAAGTTCTTGATTGGATGACTCTAAAATGCCTTCCAATTGATTGAATTTGGCCTTGCCCTTGGACTTCCAAACTTTGTAGTCAATATGTCCTTCATCTTTTGAGTTGACATCTTCTAATATTTATGGTTCTTCTTGATTCAAAGTTGGAAAGTCATTTTCCAAGTCGTAGGGTAGCTTTATTCTCCTACAATCATCTTCAAACCATGAATTTTTTTCATCAAACACCACATCCCTACTAACTGTAAACCCTTTCTTAGTGGGATTGTACAACATATATCCTTTTTGGGTTTGGTCATGGCCAATGAATATTCACTTTTTCGCTTTTGGATCAAGCTTCCCTCTAATATCTGAGGGTATATGTGCATAAGCAATGCATCCAAAGATTTTACAATGATCTACGGAAGGTGTCCTTCCATTCCTTGCTTCATAAGGTGTCATTCCATCCAAGGACTTGGATGGAAGCCTCTTAATTAAGTATGTGGCTATGGGAACAGCCTCTTCCCATAAGTAATTTGGAAGTTTCTTTTCATTTAACATTGATCTTGAAGCCTCTCCTATGAGTATATTCCTCCTCTCTGCCACTCCATTCTATTCAGGACTATATCTTGTTGTAACTTCTCTCTTTCTACCTCTATCCTCTAAGAATGAGCCAAATTCATCTGAGAAATGTGCACCACCTCCATCAGATGTGATCCTCTTCACGCTTCTACTATTTGGTTCTCAACCAATGCCAAATATTTCTTGAAACAAGCGAAGACTTCATCTTTATTCTTCATGAAGTAAAGAATTCTTCATCTACTATACTCATCTATGAATGAAACATAGTACCTTGATCCTGAGATTGATGACTCTCTACTAGGACCCCACACATTTGTGTGCACAAGCTCCAAGTAGTCTTCATACATATATCCTTTTCTGTTGAATGGTTGCCTGTGTGATTTGCCAATTTGTCATGCTCTACACTTGTAAATCATGTGTTGCTTTGACACATTTGGAATGCCAAGCACACTCTGATCCCTACATATTTGCTTTGGTTTTCTTTCACCTATATGACCTAGCCTTTTATGCCATATCCCTAGTTCAAATAGGGTTTGATGTTTGTAATTGAATAGTGCAATATTTTTGGTATCTACAAATTCAAAGGTAAAGAGTCTACCAGATTTCTAATCTTTTGCAATTATCTTGAAGCATTGTCAAGGGTGCTCCACATGTGCCCCATGCCTTGTGAATCTAACATGTAAGCCCTTTTCAATAATCTACCCAACACTGATTAAGTTTTTTGTTATGTTTGGTACATACAATAGCTTGCTTAAAAGGTTCATGTTACCATCAGAAGCTTTGACATTTCCAATCTTCTTATTAGAGTGTCTAGTGTCATCACTTGTCTACACTTCATGCTTCCCTTTAGGTTCTTCAAGATCAGATGGCAATGCTACATTTCTAGCCACATGATTGGAACAACCAGAATCAATATAGAATAGATGCTCATCATCTTTACCTTGGTTGGATGTCATGTTCATGATCAATAGAGAATACTCTTGGTCTTTTGTGTAGTTTTTATAATCTCGTCTACCTCTAAAACCTCCTTGATAGTTGTTGTTGTAGTCTTGGTTGTAGATGTAATGGTAATTTCTTACTCCATTGTTGAATCTATCTCTAGATTGTACATAGCCTCCTTTGTGGAACCCTCTTCCTCTCTGATTCTTTGTGTTCTTGAAACACTCATCTGTGGTATGATTGGTCAAGCCATAGATATTGCATGATGAGGAATTGTATGATCTCCCTCTGCCTCACTTTCCTCCTCTAGCCCTTCCTGTAGTAGCTCTTCCTCTACCTATGAAGTTCACTTAAGAGGTACTTCCTTTTCTTCATTCTTTTTACCTTTTCCTTTATCTTTACTTTTATTTCTATCTCCATAAAGGTCAGAAGACTGATTACCATGAAAGTTGCCTCCATTCTTGTTAAGATTGGTCTCATGTGTGAAGATATTCCCCATCAATGTGTTGTGGTCAGGTATCTACATATCCATATTTAGGTCCATTGTTGCAGTGAAGGACTCCCAATTATCATCAGCCTTGATGTCATTTATGATATACCTTAATATCTTCTCCACTTCTATTTCTTCTCCAATGCTTCCAAGTTGGTCAACTACATCCTTCATCTTGGTCACATAGTCAGCCACACTTTGCTTTGGTTGCTTCTTCAAGGTTGTGAACTCCATCCAAAGTTGGTTCTTCCTAGCCCTTGTATTTGATGAGAAGTATGAAGAGAGTACTTCGCGAGCCTCTTAGGAGTTCTTGCAATTCCTAATGAGTTAATAAGAAATCAGATATTGATTTAAGTATATAAGACCTGGTTACAACATCCTTTGCACACCGTGTAGTTAGCCTTTCTTGCTCTTCTCTTGTACGTTGATGTTTGCTTCTGAATATTGGCATTTCCTCATCTCTAGAGATGTATCCATATAAGCTTCTTCCTCAAAGGTAGGCTTGCATCCTTAGGAACCATGATGGTTAGTTTCCCTTGTCCAATTTATCAATGAATGATGGAAATAC
Source organism: Ceratopteris richardii (assembly GCA_020310875.1). Classification (NCBI taxonomy): domain Eukaryota; kingdom Viridiplantae; phylum Streptophyta; class Polypodiopsida; order Polypodiales; family Pteridaceae; genus Ceratopteris; species Ceratopteris richardii. The sequence continues at coordinate 95,097,583 of CM035410.1, forward strand.
ATCTCCCATTTTGCTTGTTGTTGCTCTGATACCACTATTGGGGGAGATGGTGGATAGATTCTAGAGATGAAGTGGTGCTCGAAAATCCTACTTCACACTAGTCAAGCAGCAAGCTATGGAGAGTATAGTAGACCCTTTGAGCTTCCCAACAATCATAGATAATCACCTATGTGATTTGGTGCATGATCCTCTAATCAATGAATCAAAACAGATGAGTAGAAATTTCAATTATGAGCTAGGACTTGCTATTTTGGTCTCTACACATGTTTAGTAAAATGAACAGTGCTCTGAACCTGCTAGCAGTTGACTAAATTCCTTTTAGGAGTATCTAATTAACTTGGATAGCTACCATTCATGAGTTATTTCAATACAAATGATCAATTGTACACTTAGAATGATGCTTAGCAAGTTGGAAGACTAGCCCAATATTTTCGGGTTGCTACAGTATGCAGACCAATGAGCAAAGATGTGAATATTTCTCCAGATTGAGAAAAGCAATGACAATGAAACTCTATATCTATGAAATAGATATTATGATGAATCTATAGCACTTCGAATCACATTAATGGATTAAGTATGCACTGAGAACAAGCTCTGAGAAGTACAGTGTTCTGAGATCATCATGGCATAGAAGAGAAGTAGAGATGTGATCAATGTATATGTATTGAATCACATAGAAATACAATGATATTGGCAATGTATAATTATACAATGTGAGAGTAATAAAGTGGATATAGAATGAGCTCACTAATCACACAAAGCCCTCTCAAAATGATCTCAGAATCAGGGCTCATACATGCGAGATTTCAACCCACTTTCTAGCTTTGAGCTGGAGCCATTTTTGAAATTCAAATTCAAATTCTCACCATAAAGTGAATCCTAAACTATAGGAGTTACTTTCTCATCAATCAACTACCAAGAAATTCCAGATTTGATTCCTCCTAACTGCATGTGGAATAGTGCAATTAACATATGCCCTTTTACAAGGATAAAAGTAAATTGACTTTTACAAGGGAATAGCCATATGTGACTATATGAGATAAATGCTAATTGTCGAAGCATGTAAGCTTGGACTCATTTGTACCAACAACTACTGCCTTCAAAGTCTAATCTTACCTCTTCTATGCATGAGGAAGCCACTAGGAAATCATCCAATGTAGTGTCTAGCCTTAGAGACTATTGAGTGTGTGTAGAAGTGCATGAGACACACAAGAAGCACACAAGGGGCACAAAGGTAGCAAGTTACATGGAGAAGACATATGGATGGAATAGCTCTCTCTATTGATGATACCAAATCAATGTCTCCTGCATGGGCCTACACAAGTATGTTACCACATTATCTTGTGTAGGCACATATACCAAATCAATGTCTCCTGCATGAATGTGCACTCTCACATAGTGATAATGCACCTCAATATGTTTGGTCTATGCATGAAACACTTGGTTTTGTGCAATAGCTAATGCACTCTCACTATCAGTGAGATTATGCATAGTAGCATCAATCTTCATGCAAAGATCCATCTATAGGCGTCTCAGCCATATGCATTCTGTTGGAGATTCACTCACTAATTAGACATAAAGACCTGAAGATACATGAAGGATAAAGAAAGACAAAGAGAAGCAGAAACAAAGCATTCAGAAAATCAAGCCTTAGTGAAGGGACAAATTCACGACTGTAATATAGTTCACAGAAACTTCCAGAACAACGAATCTCGGATCAAAAATGTATATATAAGAGAGAGTTGAGCTCAGATAAAAAGCTTAGAAGCGCATCTGTAGTATATGCAATAGTGCGTATGTAAAGATGAATAATAGAACCTGAAATGTCAGGTATTCATCTGAGAGAGATGGTAAGGAGAAACTACTCAGCATAGGAGAGTTTTCCATGGCTATGAGCAAAGAGAGGCCAAGCCATTCTGTACACATCTTCTCTAATAGAAAACACATGTTTATGTGGAAAGATCTGAGTGCATTCTTCTTGTGTGAAGAAATCTAAGTGATTTCATGTTACTGTGAAAGTTAGTTAACAGTTGCAGTTTTCTCAGTATACATTTTACGGTATTTCTACAACTTAGATCTCATTGTATAGTGTAAAGTTTTTCATGAAAGATAGCTCATCTTGAAGCTACGAGTCTCTACTACAAACTGATCAAGGTGGTTTTGTGAAACGGGACATGTACACATGGTACTAGTCTGATCGTAAAGACATTCAGAACTGATGAATTTTTTCCTCAAACTTTACATAGAGTTCATTTACTGAAGGAAGATCAGATATTACTTCCTTACTTCATCTACAAACATTTGAAGTAACTACAATCAGAATTGCAGTTGATTCCAGTAACATTTTGGTGCAATTACGGTGGCAGTCGGGTGAAGCTCCGATAATATTTCGGTGAGTTCAAAACATAGTTTTGATACAGTTAAGTGGTTGAAAGATTATTTAACAGTAAGCAAGCGCAGAATTGTAAAGTTGAAAGAAATCATATCAGAATTGAAGCCTAAAGAAAAGATGAAGTTTTCTATAAAGTGAATTTTTGAATTTCACTAAACACAGTTGTGAAGTTTTTAGTTTTAGGAAGTTTGCTAAGCTATTGGTGATTATAGAGGTGTTCTAACATCACTTTAGCTTAGTTGTTGTGATGTGACAAATTCCGCAGCTAAGTTTCAGCTTTCGTGGTATCAACAAGTGGTATTACAGCAGAAAAGGTTCTGAAGAGCAGAAAGGTCCTCAAGAGTAAACGGAAGTGCAGATACAAGAGAAGTTGAAGAATTTTTGGTGAAAAGGTGAAATCTGAGGTGATCAATAGCAAACGGAATCAAGAAGCGTTCTGAAGTCATTCTCAAGGGTAAAGGTTTATGAAAGGTAAAATCCTTTAACGTTATACTCATCGACAGTAACAAAAACAAGAAGATTATGGCAGATCACATTTCTATTGACAAATTGGACAGAGATAACTATCCCGCATGAGTAAGGACTTAATGGTATATGTGACAGGAGAAGAAAAGAAGCCGACTTTTGGAGACGATAGTCGATCGAAGAAAGAAGAGTTAGAAGCCTTGAAGTTGTGGCAGAAGAAAGATGCAACAGCAAGAGCTTATATCTACAATACCATTACAGATCATCTACTACCACATATTAGAGGTCTGGAGAAAGCAGAAGACATATGGAGTGCATTGGAAGATCATTTCCAAAATACTATGAAAGCTAGGAAGGTTAGCTTATGGTCAGAGTTTACAACGTTCAAGAAAAAGCAAAGTCAAAGCATTAGTGATTATGTCACTAAGATGAAGGACTTGGCAGATAGTCTTGGATCTATTGACGAGGATATCGAAGATCACAGGTTAATAGCACAAGTGCTTGTAGGATTGAGAGGAGATGAAAGATGGAAACCTTTCGTACTCTCAATTGAACTTTCGTTAAATCATTTTGTACCAGATTTAAATCAATTACTTAGACTAATGCTAACGTTTGAGCAAGATTTGAAGACAGATGGAGATAAAGGACATAGTTATGCTATGTACGCAAGGAGTAAGAAAAAAGGTGATAAAGGAAAAGAAAAAGATGAAGAGGAGATGACTACTCAAGAAAATTATGCAAGAGGAAGAGGTAATGTCAGAAGTAAAAATAGAGGTAATACAAAAGGAAAAGGTAATCAGAATAACAACAAAAAGACTTGTTGGATCTGTGGATTAAGCAATCATTCGGCTCATGATTGCTGGTATAATTCTCAAGGATCAAGTCAAAATCAAAATAACAACAACAGAGGCAGAAGCGGAAGATATCAAAGAGGTAGACAAAGCCAAAGAGGCGGATATGGTAGAGGTGGAGCAAGAAGTTGGGGACAGAATCAGTCTCACAACACTACCTACTATAACTATGCGAATGATACACAGAATGACAATCATACAACGTTGATGATGAATTCGATAAGCATGTCAGAGAATGAAGACCTCAAGGTATTCTATATTGACTCTGGTTGTTCAAATCATTTGTTAGGAAATATAGAATTGTTATCAGAACTGGAAGGAGGTATTTCGAATCATACAGTACAAACAGGTGATAACACAAAACATAATGTACGGTCAATTAGAAAAGTAAAGTGTAAGAATGGAGCTGACCTACTAACAAATGTTTTGTATGTTCCTACAATCCCAAAGAATCTGATCAGCGTGGGAGAGATAGTAGAAAAAGGTTTTCAAGTCACGTTTACAAATGAAGGAGTATTTGTTGAAGATCCAGAGAATGGATACAATCAAATTGTCCATGGTAAAAAGGAAGGTAGACTTTTTACTCTTCAAGTACAAGGGAATGTTGGTCAAGCTTTGATCACAAATGGTGATAAAGCATTTACAGAATTAGACCTCTGGCATAAGAGGTTAGGACACTTTAGTGAAAAAGGAATTAAAACAATGGTGGAGAAACAATCCGTAAGAGGATTACCAAATATGAAGAATCAACATATGATTCACAAATGCGAAGCTTGTCAGATGCAAAAAGCACACAGGCTACCATTTCAGAAGAATGGTTACAAACACGATGGTTTGCTAGAACTCATACATACAGATGTATGGGGACCAACAAAAGAAGGATTATCAGTGGCTCAAGGTATTATGTTCTTTTTATTGATGATGCAACAAGATGGATAACTCTCTATGTTTTGAAAGAGAAGTCAGAAGTGTTTGGAGCTTTCAGGCTTTTCTCGAGAATTCAATGATTATCTGTGGAATGCAGGTATCAAAAGAGAAATAACTTGCAGGTATACACCGCAACAAAATGGAGTAGCAGAAAGGAGAAACCGAACTCTACTTGAGTTTGCCAGAACAATGTTAAAGGAGAAGAATTGTCCAAATTATCTTTGGGCTGAGGCTGTAAATACACCAACATATCTGGTAAATAGATTACCATGTACAACTTTAAATGGGATGACCCCTTATGAAGCTTGGTGGGGTAAGAAACCAACACTTTTGGATCAGTTGCTTATGCTTATGTACCATCACAACTTAGACATAAGCTTGAACCAAAAGCTGAAAAATACGTGTTCATCGGATATGATGGAAAACAGATGGGTTGTAGGTTATGGAGTCCTTTAACCAAACAGTTTATTGTTTCCAGAGATGTGACATTTGATGAAGGAAAGAGCTGGTATATAGATAAAGAGTATAGTGATGAGATAATTGAAGAAGAGGTAAGAAGAAATGAAAAGGTAAATCACATATGCAGGTAAATGGAGATGAAGATCATATACAGACAAGTACATCTAGGATCGGATCAACTATGAGAAATGAAGATGCATCGAGATTTGATGAAGAAGTGTATTCAGATACACATGAAGAGTATGAACCAAGAAGGTCAAACACAGTAAGGAAACAACTAACAAGGTACTCTTACGATACTTCTTATTTAACTCAAAAAAACTATGCTTACTTAGTGAACGAGGATAAAGAACCTCATAATTACAGTGAAGGAAAAGGTAAGGAAAAATGGGAAGAAGCAATGAAGGAGGAGTTCAATGCTCTTGAAGAGAACAAGACTTGGGAACTTGTTCAAAAACCAAATGGTAAGAAAGTGATTGGAAATAAATGGGTTTACAAAGTTAAGAAACTTGCAGATGGAAGAATAGCCAGATACAAAGCTAGACTGGTAGTCAAAGGCTATGCTCAGACGCATGGCATAGATTATGATGAGACATTTAGTCCGATGGCAAAGATGTCAACCATAAGGACAGTGATTGCTATAGCAGCATCAAAAGGATGGAAGCTAAGTCAATTGGATATCAAGAATGCATTTCTCAATGGATATATATCAGATGAAGTCTACATGGAACAACCTGAAGGGTTTGTAAGTTCTCGTTACCCAAATCATGTTTGTAGATTAAGAAGAGCACTCTATGGATTGAAGGCAGCTCCAAGAGCTTGGAATTATAGACTTGTGAAGTATCTCAATGATCTTGGATACCAAAGTTCAAAGGCAGATGCAAGTCTACTCATCAAGAGAATAGAAGAAGGTATGATCTACATTTGTATTTATGTAGATGACATTATAATCATAGGTACCTCTGATGAAGGAATCAAGGAGGTAAAGAGATTGCTTGAAAAAGAGTTCAAGATCATTGATCTAGGAAAGTTATCATACTTTCTTGGGATGGAAGTTACATATACAGATCATGGTGTATATGTTTCGCAAGAAAGGTATCTCCTAAACTTACTAAAGAAGTTTAACATGGAGAATTGCAGAGAAGCTTCAACACCGCTTGAAGTCAATCATAAACTCAGCAAATATAGTGGTGCAGAGTTTAAAGATATGAGAAAGTATCAATCTTCAGTGGGAAGTTTGATTTATGCTACGCTAACAAGACCAGATCTTAGTTATGCAGTAGGAGTTCTCTCACAGTTCATGCATTGTCCAAAAGATCAACATTGGGTTGCAGGACAAAGAGTTCTTAGATATATCAAAAGAACTATAAAAGAAGGATTATATTATCCTTTTACATCAGATATAAAGCTAAGAGCATACAGTGACTTAGACTGGGTAGGAAGTCAAGATGACAGAAGGTCAACACATGGGTATATGATATACCTAGGAGATAAGCTTGTCAGCTAGTGTTCAAAGAAACAACATACAATGGCTTTATTGTCAACAGAAGCAGAGTATAAAGGACTTGTGGAAGCAGCTAAAGAAGTGATATGGATGCAGACCTTGTTCAAAAGCTTGGGTATTGATCAAGGTACACCTATTATACATGGAGATAATATGAGTTCGCTGTATCTTGCAGCAAATCCAGTATTTCATGCAAGAACAAAGCACATAGAGATTCAATATCATTTCCTGAGGGAAAAGGTAATGGAGAAGGAGATTGAAATAGTATTCACTCCTACAAAAGATTAGATTGCATATATTCTGACAAAGAGCTTGGATGGAGTAAAGACAAGCAGATTCAAAGAAATGGCAAGAATAAAAGAAAAGAAGAATATATGAAAGATCAGAAGATTTCAATTAGTGATTGAGGGGGAGCTGTTGGAGATTCACTCACTAATTAGACATAAATGAAGGGGGAAGTATCTCAACCCCTAAGCAACGACGAAGCGCGAATGACCTCCACAGGTATCCTTCTTTGACCTCTACACACCAAAAGTGCTCTTACCCAGAGCTTATGCAGAGAACTCTAGTGAGCTTTTGTAGACCTGTAGTAGACACCAAGAGCTTTCCAACAAAACAAATTTTACTTCAAATGGATGCTTACACAAAGAGATAGAATGTCTACAATATGAGCTCGTTGAATGCTCACAACTGCTAGTCAAGCAGAGACCTCACTTCACTCCAGCAAGATTTTCTCAGAGATTATACAGAGAATGAATCTCAAACTTGGTCAACTTTAGAGCACTCTAATAGCTACCCAATGACACCAAAATCATAGCAAATGGATAAATAGAGAAGGAGAACCAGACCTTACAACAGACAGCAAAATATTTCCAACAGAGCCTACACACAGAGAGAGATATCAATCACACAACTTCACTAAAATGAATGTTGCTCCCAGATTACTCAGAGAATGATCCAAGGACTTTGTGAGCATACAATAGACTCTAATAGCTATCCAATGAGACAAGAATTACATCAAATGAATACAATATTATGGAGAACCAATGCTAACAACTCAGGGGTAGAGAGTTGCAACACTGCCTGCGCACACACATAGATATGCCTCCTAAAAGAAAAAAAACAAGCAAGCAAGGGGCTAGCTTAAGCAAGGGGCTTTTTTATCACAAATCCAGCACTTAGTGCTCACTTTACATGAGCTAAAACTCCAAGAAGATGGCCCAAAAGAAGCCGGGATACATGCTCCTTTTATAGTGAGAAGTGTGCCCCTAAAATCTAGGAACTACCTTTCCAAATCAGCCTCCTAACTTGGAGGATTTAGTTGAGATGAATTGGGGAGTGGTTGAGTGACTTTTCTTGATGGAATCTCATGGCTTTTGGCTTCCTTTGATTGCTCCACATGTCCATAAAAGATTCCCCACGAATTTGTAGCTTGAAGCTTGACTTTTAACACTCCCCCTCAAGCTTCAATTCTTCATCCTCATCCAACCTCCTTCATGTTGATGCTTTGCTTGAATTTTGGAATCTTCATTCCATCCAAAGCCTTTGTAAACATGTCGGCAACTTGGTCCTTGGTACCAATATGATGTACTGAAACTTCCTTGGATATCACCTTTTCCCTTATGAAGTGATAGTGCACTTCAATATGCTTGGTTCTAGCATGATAGACAGGATTCGATGCTAGATGAATGCTACTCATATTGTCACAAAAAATTGGATATGTGTCAACCTGCAAATTAAGCTCCATAAATAACTTCTTAATCCACATTAGCTCACATGTGACTTGAGCCAAAGCTCTATACTCAGCCTCGGTGGAAGATAATGCCACCGTGGGTTGCTTCTTTGAAATCCATGAGATGATCTTGCTACCTAGCATGACTAGGTAACCACTTGTACTTCTTCTATCCTCCTTGGAACCGGCCCAATCCGCATCCAAATAAGCTTTGACCTGCATATCATCATCAAATGAATAGAACAATCCTTCATTTATAGTGGCCTTGAGATATCGTAACATTCTTCTTGCAGCTTGCAAGTGTGTAGTCCTTGGACTATGCATAAATTGTGATAACAATCCAACTCCATATGCTATGTCAGGCCTAGTTATTGTGGCATAATTGAAAGATCCTACAATAGAGCGATAAAAAGTTACATCCTCTAATGGCTCTCCATCAATTGAGCTTAGCTTTACATTAACTTCCATGGGATTTGAAATAGGCTTGCAATGTAGCATCCCAAACCTCTCAAGTAGGTCTAGAATATATTTCCTTTGTATGAGCATAATACCTTCTTCTTTGTATACAACTTCAATGCCAAGAAAATACCTAAGATCTCCAAGATCAGATATCCTAAACTCCTTTCCAAGCTTTTACTTGATCTCCTCAATGCCCTTTGTATCATTACCTGTAATGATAAGATCATCTACATACACACACATGTAGACTACAAGTTCTCCTCTTTGTTTGATGAAGAGAGATGGATCCACCTTGCATTCATTGTAACCACATTTGATCAAATAGTCCACCAATCTTTGGTTCCAAGCCCTTGGAGCTTGCTTTAGGCCATAAAGTGCCTTCTTCAACCTACAAACATGATGTGGAAACTCTTTATGAACAAAACCTAGTGGTTGCTCCATGTATACCTCTTCTTCCAAGTCTCCATTGAGAAAGGCATTCTTGATATCCAATTGGAAAAGCTTCCATCCTTTGCTAGCAGCTATTGCAATGAGTGTCCTAATGGTGCTCATCTTTGCCACGAGGCTGAATGTCTCTTCAAAGTCCACTCCATGGGTTTGTGCAAAACCCTTGGCGACCAATCTTGCTTTGAACCTAGAAATAGATCCATATGAATTCCTCTTTACTTTATACACCCACTTATTACCTATTACCTTCATGTTCTCCTTCTTGAGCACTAGAGTCCATGTTTGATTTTCCTCAAGTGCGTCGATCTCTTCTTGCATCGCCTCTTTCCATTCGGTGTACCTGCTTGCATCTTCATAGCAATCGGGCTCATGATCTTCTACTACTTTGTTCATATATGCATAATGCATTGCCATGTATGAATCATAAGTAAACCTTTGAGTTGGATACTTAACTCTAGAAGACTTCCTTTCTTCACTTTTGGAGGAATAAACCTCCTTTGCCTTGGGAACTTGATCTCTTTCTTTGACGTGGCTTCTTTCTCCATCATGTGTCCTTCATCATCTTCAACTTCATTACCTTCTTCATCCAACTCCACCAATGTTGCTTTTCCTTTGTTGATTGATTGTGCTTCATAGCTTGATGAAGATCTTCCCCTCCATGGTGAGTTCATGCTTGAACTATCTTCATTGATGGAACACCTTGGGCCGCTTAGCTCTAGGTCAATTTGTTCTTCATCATGTCCATGCTTTTCTTCTTCATAGTCCTGCATACAATCATACTTCTTATACCAAGGGAGTAGCTCATCAAATGCTACATCCCTTGATATCCTCAAGTCCTTTGTGTTTGGGTTGAAGCACCTGTAACCTTTATGATCATTTGAATATCCTAGAAACACACACTTTTCTGCCTTTGGTTGTAGCTTGTGCCTCAATTCACTTGGCACGTGTACATAACAAGTACATGCAAATATCTTCAAGTGGGAAAGATCAGGTTTCTTACCATAATAGGCTTGATATGGTGTCAAGCCATGGATCCCTGAGGTAGGAGCCCTATTCCTAAGATACACGGTGGTATTTGCTGCATCACTCCAAAACATGTTAGGCACATTCATCTCATTAAGCATTGCTCTAGCGATCTCGGCAATGTATCTATTCTTTCTCTTTGCTACTCCATTTTGTTGGGGTGTGTACCTGCATGTTACTTGCCTCTTGATGCCTTGATCCATTAAAAAATTAGAAAACTCATTGGAGAAATATTCTCCCCCTCCATCAGACCTTAGCTTCTTGATATATGTACCTGTTTCCTTCTCTACCATTCCCTTGAATGCTTTGAAACATGTAAACACATCTGATTTGTTTTTTATGAAATAAACCCAAACCATCCTTGTGCAATCATCTATAAAAGTGACAAAGTACTTGTTACCTCCAATGGAGTGCTCTTTGGTTTGCCCCCACACATCTGTATGTATCAACTCCAATGGATGTTGGCTTATGTAGCCACTCTTCTTGAATGGAAGTCTCGCTTGCTTCCCTAGTTGACAAGATTCACATAAATGCTTCATACCTTGTCCTTGGAAGTTGGGAAGACCTTCAACCAGCCTCTTGAATTGCATTTCCTTCATTCTTTGTATGTTGATGTGACCTATCCTCTTATGCCACAAGTCCAACTCCGAAATCCTCTTGTTTCCATATGTGAAGTAGACATGTTGAGTGGAATGAGAATTTACCTCCAAAGTGAAGAGTCTCCCTTGCTTCTTTCCTCTTGCTATGACCTTGTAACATTGCTTAGGGTTCTCCACAAAGCATCCACCTTTGTTGAACCTTACTTGATAGCCTCTTTCAACCATTTGCCCAACGGACACCAAGCTCTTTGTGATGGTAGGTACATGCAAGACATCCTTGAGACATCTTCCTTCCTCCTTGTCATCCAAAGCTACATCTCCAACATGGGAGATCTCATGGGTTGTATCATCACCTGTTTCTACATGTCCTTTACCTTTGGGAACATGTAGATTAGTAAACCAAGAAGAATTGCAACTCATATGGTTGCTACATCCACTATCAATATACCAAGTGTTATCTACTTTGCTTGAATTGCCATTCATGTGCATCATCAAGAGATTGTCATTTTCTGAACTTGTAGAAGCATAATTACCTTGGCCTTTGTATGAAGAACCTTGATTATAGCTCCTTTGGTTTCCTCCTTGGTAGCAATCTCTAGCATAGTGGCCAAACTTGCCACATATGTAACATCCTTCGCCATCTTGATTCCTGTTTTGTTGATGTCGTCCTCCTCTTCCTCTTGTTCTTCCTCTCCCTCTTTGTGATGAGGTGCCTTGGTCATGTCCTTGATTGCTTGAGTGGCCTTGCCTTCCTCCAAACCTTCCTTTGCCCCTTCCTTGTCCTCGTCTTCCTTTGCCCCTTTGATTACCTACATAGAAAACTTGTGCATCCTTGCTTTTAGTTGAACTTCCACCTATGTTCATTTCTTCGGTGACCATGAGAGCAACCAATTGCTCAAAATCAGGAAGATTATCCCTTACATATACTGAAGTGGTAAAGGGTTTCCACTTCTCATCATCTCTCAAACCATTGAGAGTATAAACCACAAGATCGTCATCGTCTACGTGGCTTCCAATGGATCCCAATGCATCTGATAACTCCTTGACCTTAAGTATGTAGTCATTTATGCTACTCCCTGAGCTCTTCCTAAGGTTGTTGAGCTCATTCTTGATTTGGATCTTCCTTGCTTTGGTGCTTGTTGAATAAAGCCTTTCAAGTGTCTCCCATACCTTCATGCTTGAATCCAAGTATTGGATATGGCCGATCATGCTATTGCTAATGTGTTGGGAAAGGATAAAGATAACCCTCTTGTCTCTTTCATTCCATTCCTTAAAGGCCCTTCTCTCGTCATTGGTTGGATTCTCATCCAACCTAGGTCTTGGTTCACTTCCACTAATCAATCCCCAAAGGCCCTTGCCCATAAGATAGTTGGAGACCCTAAATCTCCATGGTTGATAGTTCCCTTTGTCTAGCTTTTCAATTTGAGTGTTGAAGTCTCCCATATCTAGTCTTTGATACTTGACCTAGCCCTTGGCTAATGCTCCAATGTGTGTAAAATGAAAATGAGGCTCTGAGGTTACCTCAATCCAAAGCTTTCCTTAGATGGACACCTTGTGCTCTTGAAACTTTGAGTAGAATAGCTCCCCCTTGCTGTGAGCTACCTCCAAGAAGCTTTTGTTGATGCAAATCTTCAACCACCAACTCCAAGAGGTCTTCTTGCTTGTATGTGATTCCTCCAAGATGCCCAAATGCACTGATACCACTGAAGGGGGAAGTATCTCAACCCCTAAGCAACGACGACGCGCGAATGACCTCCACAGGTATCCTTCTTTGACCTCTGCACACCAAAAGTGCTCTTACTTAGCGCTTATGCAGAGAACTCTAGTGAGCTTTTGTAGACCTGTAGTAGACACCAAGAGCATTCCAAAAAAACAAATTTTACTTCAAATGGATGCTTACACAAAGAGATAGAATGTCTACAACATGAGCTAGTTGAATGCTCACAACTGCTAGTCAAGCAGAGACCTCACTTCACTCCAGCAATCTTTTCTCAGAGATTATACAGAGAATGAATCTCAAACTTGGGTCAACTTTAGAGCACTCTAATAGCTACCCAATGACACCAAAATCATAGCAAATAGATAAATAGAGAAGGAGAATCAACCCTTACAACAGACAACAAAATATTTCCAACAGAGCCTACACACAGAGAGATATCAATCACACAACTTTACTAAAATGAATGTTGCTCCCAGATTACTCAGAGAATGCTCCAGAGAATTTGTGAGAATAAAATAGACTCTAATATTTATCCAATGAGACAAATAATTACATCAAATGGATACAATATGAGGGAGAACCAATGCTAACAACTCAGGGGTAGAGAGTGGCAACACTGCCTGCGCACACACATAGATATGCCTACTAAAAGAAAACAAACAAGCAAGCAAGGGGCTAGCTTAAGCAAGGGGCTTGATTATCACAACTCCAGCACTTAGTGCTCACTTTACATGAGCTAAAACTCCAAGAAGATGGCCCAAAAGAAGTCGGGATACATGCTCCTTTTGTAGTGAGAAGTGTGCCCCTAAAATCTAGGAACTACCTTTCCAAATTAGCCTCCTAACTTGGAGGATTTAGTTGAGATGAATTGGGGAGTGGTTGAGTGACCTTTCTTGATGGAATCTCGTGGCTTTTGGCTTCATTTTATTGCTCCACATGTCCATAAAAGATTCCCCACGAATTTGTAGCTTGAAGCTTGACTTTTAACAATAAAGACCTGAAGATACATGAAGGATAAAGAAAGACAAAGAGAAGCAGAAACAAAGCAGTCAGAAAATCAAGCCTTAGTGAAGGGACAAATTCACGACTGTAATATAGTTCACAGAAACTTCCAGAACAACGAATCTCGGATCAAAAATGTATATATAAGAGAGAGTTGAGCTCAGATAAAAAGCGTAAAAGCGCATCTGTAGTATATGCAATAGTGTGTATGTAAAGATGAATAATAGAACCTGAAATGTCTATTCATCTGAGAGAGATGGTAAGGAGAAACTACTCAGCATAGGAGATTTTTCCATGGCTATGAGCAAAGAGAGGCCAAGCCATTTTGTACACATCTTTTCTAATAGAAAACACATGTTTATGTGGAAAAATCTGAGCGCATTCTTCTTGTGTGAAGAAATCTAAGTGATTTCATGTTACTGTGAAAGTTAGTTAAGAGTTATAGTTTTCTCAGTATACATTTTACGGTATTTCTACAAGTTAGATCTCATTGTATAGTGTAAAGTTTTTCATGAAAGATAGCTCATCTTAAAGCTATGAGTCTCTACTACAAACTGATCAAGGTGGTTTTGTGAAACGGGACATGTACACATGGTACTTGTCTGACCATAAAGACATTCAGAACTGATGAAGTTTTTCCTCAAACTTCAGTTAGAGTTCATTTATTGAAGGAAGCTCATATATTACTTCCTTAATTCATCTACAAACATTTGAAGTAACTACAATCAGAATTGCAGTTGATTCCAGTAACATTCCAGTGCAATTACGGTGGAAGTCCGGTGAAGTTCTGATAATATTGCGGTGAGTTCAAAACAGAGTTTTGATACAGTTAAGTGGTTGAAAGATTATCTAATAGTAAGCAAGCTCAGAATTGTAAAGTTGAAATAAATCAGATCAAAATTGAAGCTTGAAGAAAAGACGAAGTTTTCTGTAAAGTGAATTTTTGAATTTCACTAAACATAGTTGTGAAGTTTTTAGTTTCAGGAAGTTTGCTAAGCTATTGGTGATTATAGAGGTGTTCTAACATCACTTTAGCTTAGTTGTTGTGGTGTGACAAATTCCGCAGCTAAGTTTCAGCTTTCGTCGCATCAACACATTCCACTGTAGCTGTGAGAACTATCTTATACTCAGCTTCACAACTCTATGTCACCACTGTAAGTTTCTTCTTAATCAACCAAGATATGCATGATTCTCCAAGGCAAAAGCAATTACCACTAGTGGACATGCAAGTATCATAACAACAAATCGAATCACTGTTTGTAAAAGCATGCAAAGATATCTCTTTCATAAAAGGGACCTAAGCTCAAAGTTCCTTTGAGATATCTAAACACACATTTCACCCCTTTCCAATGCTTAGTGCTAGGGCTATGCATGAACTGCCTCAACTAGGAAATTGCATACTATAAATTCGGCCTTGTGTTGCATGCATATATAAGATATCACACAACTTGCTGATAAAGAGAAGTGTCAAATGCATCACTAGAGTCCTCAATTGAGAACCTCAATCCCATCTGCACTGGTGTGAAAAATAGCTTGCAATCCTCAAAGTCAAAATGCTAAAGTAGTTTTCAACATTCCTATGCAAAAGATTTCAGAAAGTCAATGCCATATTGTTGCAAATATCCTTCGGCAACCAATCTAGCTTTGTAGCAATCAATGCTACCATCAAAATTTCTCTTTATCTTGTAAAACCACTTTGTAACAAAGGCATTTTTTGTTTTTGGCAATTCACATAACTCCCAAGTACCATTCCTATGTATGGAATCCTTTTTTGATTGCATAACACTCATCCATTATGGGTCTTCACAAGCATCTTCAAAAGTAAGAGGCTCTTCATTAGATGATGTTGCAATAAGAAGATAATCCACAAAAACTTGATGCATGGTGAGATCTTGATCTTGTTCTACCAAGTAAACATGCACTCAATTTGTTGTCCTACAAAGTTTGTTTCAGCCACTTTGACTTAGTTTGTGCACTCTTGATAGACATGAGTTCATTATGTTATACATCGTCAACATGTATATCATGCATCGGCTGAAGATAATGCTATTTTTAGCAATATTTTGATGCAAATGTTCAGCCATATGTTGTTGGAAATTTCAAGCAGTTCTGATAATTTGTGACCTGCATTTTCAACTCTATTTTACTAGACCTTTTCAGCCCTTTGAGCCTCAATTGGCTGTTCTACATGGCCATATTCAAGTCCACAATTTTGGAACAAATGGCGATGAAGGTATGTGGTTGATACAAAGAAAGTATATATGTGATATGCTGAAAAGCTTTCGTATGCAAGAATGTAAGTATGTTTCTAATCCAATGGAATGTAATGTAAAGTTGAGTGCAATGTAAGATGATGAGTTCCATGATATGAACACATATAGATCCATGGTAGGATCTTTGATTTATGCAACAAAAGTTAGACTAGATATATGCTATGGAGTGGGAGTATTATTATTAGTTTATGCATGAACCTAGAGTACCTCATATGCATGTAGCAAAAATAGTGCTTAGGTATTTGAAAGGCAGCATGAATGAAGGATTATTTGAAACTAATGATGCTGATCTAACTCTTAAACTCTTTAGTGATGTAGATTTTGGATTAATTTTCCATGCTAAATTAATAAGGGAGAAGTCATGATCTTGTTGGAAGTGTAAGAGATTCATATGTGTATCTCTTCGCTGGTGTAGTTTTGTAGATAGAGATTATAGAGCTTACGTCTCTCTCATTATATACCAAAACTACATGTTTGATGGATCATTAGAAAGCTCTTATGGTCTACTTTTATATGATTAATTTTTATAATCATTAGAGTTGTGACCTGAGAACAGTACTCTCTACAAGTAATGTGTGTTCTTGGATTCACCTCTAGTGAAGATCTCCATTAAACTTGCAAACTGCAGAGGTCTTATCTTCTTGTGTACTTATCCAATTTGAGTGTTCTTTAGCTGATTGGAAATCTCTTGACGTCTAGTATATGTGAATAAAAGAGTTTCAAAAAACTCTAAGTGCTCATAGAATACAAAGCTCTTCAAGAATTATTGGTTTCTTGCTCATAAGTTTATGACAAGGTTAACTAGTTCCTAGGGGGTAACACCTAACTCTAGCTATACTTTGAAGGTCAATGGACTCCAAATGCTAGATTCAAGAATTGAGAGTAGGAGATGGTTGAACCACACCCTAAGATGGAGGATTAGGAAGTAATCTATATCCATGGCTTTTGGGGCAAGTGGTTAGCCCATCATACTCCTAGATGGTAGGTCATGAGTTCAATTTCCACAATTGGTATCAGATCCCAAGAAGAAGGTTTGTGCAAGGAGGAAGGTGTGGCATGACATGGGGTGGTATGTTCTAGGGTACACCCCATGAGGGTACATCTAGAATGGTTACACCATGACCCTTTCAAAGATTAGAATGTATCCCCCAATCCGTAAGTTGGATTTAGACATATGTGATATTATTGGGAAGCTCTTGGAACAAGTGTTCTAGTGGAAGAACTAGATTGAGGATCCAAGATACCTAGCATGGGTGAGAACTAGTTTGAAAATACTAAGGTTGAGAACAAGGGGCTCAAGAGACCAAGGTTTTGAATAAGGAAAGTCCATAGGCAAGTGGCCAAGAAGCGGGAAGCAAGGATCAAGAGACCAAGGTTAAGAGCAAGGGTTCAAGAGACCAAGGTTGAGAACAAGAAGGTTCAAAAGACTATGCAAGGTTGAATACATCAATTCAAGGGGGGATCAAGGATTGATCATTGAGTACAATGATTTCTAGAAGGGGAAGTGAGTGTTAGACTCAAGAAACAATACTAGGAAATGGTTGAACCACACCCTAAACGGGAGGATTAGGAAGTAATCCTCAACCATGGATTTTGGGGCAAGTGGTTAGCCCATCATACTCCTAGCTAGTAGGTCATGAGTTCAATTCCCACATGAGTGCTTACTAGCAAGGTTCTCTTTCCACTAAAAACACAAGCATTTAGCAATTAGCCACTTAGATCAAGACCAAGGGCATAAATCATACACTTAGAGGTCATGTGAAACTCCAAATGCCACGACTAATTAGGAACAAGTGATGATTGATATGAAGAACATCTCAATGAGAATTTCAAAAGTAGAGCAATATGACCTTAGAAATCAAAACTATACCGATGGATGCAGAGAGATACAAAAAGCTAGGTACTATCACAAGTAAAAAGCTCTTTCTTCTCGTACACAAAACAGAGTCACAAGTGACAAAGGTGAAAGTAGTGATCTACCTCATAGCCCAAATGAGTGCTCAAAAATTTCTTATATAGAAATAAGGAGGCCAAATTAGTGGCACTATCCATTCTCCATGACCCTTGAAGAGAGCCAAAATTTGCTTGCAACATGGACTACACACCTCAAAATGGTGTGATGCTAGATCTAACACAAAGAAGCTACTTAGAGAGAGAAGTTATTCTATTGGACAACCAACCTACTTTTAAACCTTCTCCTAACTGTTCTTGACATTTGTAGGTCTTTGCAATGGCTTCAATGGTAAATTCCACAATTTTACATGGCTCTCTTGGATAAGCCCATATTTATGATGAGTTGCAGAAGTTGCCTTGTTTTCACATCGCCTTGATTTTTTCTTTCAATAGTAGTTTGAGTCATGTGAGTTTTTGGAACATCAATCTTTCATTATGCTTGAGGTGGAGATTATCTACATCAAATTCATCATTTGAATGATGCCACATATACTCCTTGTAGAGTTTTATTTGCATTCATTTATTGTATTGAGAGTTTCATTATAGGAATACCTTCTTATGTAATTCCCATCAGTGTAAAAGGGAGGGGTAAAAGGCCTAGAAGCCACTATTTAGAAGTGGTTGGGTTGATTCTCAATCAATCAATCGAAAAGTAGATTTGATTTAAACATTCTCTTTTCCTAGATTGTAGGGAAAGATTCCAATCAATCCAAACTAACAAACCTACTTCATTTTGACTTCAAATACATGGAAAAAAGGCATGGAAATATCCTCAAGAGTCTATATGAAGACTCCACAACATTTTTACATTAATTAGCATGATGATTGGAAGCAATACATATACTCTTTGATCATTGTTTGGTATCATTTCTGTTTACTACCCTTGCTTCCTTAGATTCAGTAAACTTGCAGAGATTTTTGCTCTTTCTACAGAGCTCCAAGTCCAGTATTTAAGCACTCATTGGAAATATTTTATAGTTGAATTTATGTGTACAAAGTTTTAGATTATTTGGTTTATTAGTTTAGAGAAATCCAAGTTTTAAACTCTCGGGGTCATTCTCTACACATCCCTAAAAAATCGAGATGACACCAGTTTAGTGTTAAGGTGATTGCTCCTTGTTTGGTTCATATAAAGCAATCCAACCCTATGTATGACACTACCTTAAGAGGAATTTTCCAAATTGTTACTGTGTTGGCTGCTCTCAGTGTTTGGAGTCATAACTTCCATCCATTTTTAGAAGGTTTTTGTGAGCTAGTCAAGGTGCAAGTTATCTGATTTGCATCAACTTGTTCTTGTTGATGTTCCAAAGTACCTATTGGGTTTTATTGCACTAGAAAAAAGCCTAGAAGGTCTATTTTGCATATCCAAAGAGTTAGGGCTGATCCTATGCTAGTCTGCTAGACCAACTTCACCACTTAACAACTCAACCTTCCAAGTCTCTCCAAGCTTCTCCAACTTTTTTGAGTGGTATCAGAGCAATTGTAAGATGGGAGATGGCTTTCCCTCAATGATTGAGAAGCTTGATAGAAATAATTATGCTGCTTGGTAAATCAAAATGGAGGCTTATTTGCAAGGAAGAAACCTATATGGGATTGTATCAGGTGATGATGCAACACCTATTTCAAGATCCAAAGGAGGAACTAGTCAAGAGGAAATGGATAAGCTCACACTTTGGTGTGCAAGGGATGCTCAAGCAATGTCATACATACTCAACTGTATCTCTGATTTTCTATTACCACATATTAGAGCATGCAAGACATGTCAAGAAACTTGGGATGCCCTGAAGACTTTCTTTCTTGCTAGTGAAAAATCAAGGAAGAACCATCTTTGAAATGAGTTCAACTAGATGATGAAGAAGAGTCCAAAATAAACCATCATTGAGTTTGTTACAAAGATCAAGGAGGTTGCTCATCAATTTGCATCCATTGGAGAGATGATGAAGAAGAAGCCATCATGAGGAAAATTCTCAACGGGATTAGAGGTGACAAGCAATGGACCACAGCTTATGATCTCATCATGGATGTGCAAACTCCAGAGTTCAACATCCTTCTTGAACATCTCTTCAATGAAGAGGCAAACAATAGCATAAAGAAAGGTAACTCCTATCATGGTAATTCAACTAGTGCTCTATATGCAAATAAGAAGGATAAGAAGCTCAAAGGCAAAAAGAGGAAAGAAGATGAAGAGGAGACTTCCGAGGCCAACTTTGCAGGCAAGAGCAAGTGGAAGGGGAAGAAGAAAGGAACAAAGCATTACAAGAACAAAGGCTAGAATGTTCAACCTTTTCCGATTCCTGATAAGACCAACCACACCTCTCAAAATTGCTAGTTCATTAGGAATACCTAGTAAGGAAGTGGAAGAGGTGGATATGGCAGCAATAGAGGCAGAGGTGGAGTCAACTTTAACAATAAAAATAGAGGCCATAATAGAAGGGACTACAACAATTATTTTGAAGATCAACAAAATTAAGACTCATTGCTCTTGATGAATATAAGCCACAAGGAACATAAACAAGATGATCATTTATTATACATAGATTTAGGATGCTTAAATCATGTTGTAGGCAACATTTCTGTTTTATCTAATTTGAAAATTCCAAAGCATAGACATGAAGTAAGAACAGGGGATGATACAAAGCACAATGTGGAGAAGATTGGTAATGTCAAAGCTTCCAATGGCAAGACAAATATTATGAGCAAGGTACTCTATGTTTCTACTATTACAACAAACCGAATAAATGTAGGCCAAATAGTTGAGAAAGTCTTGCAAGCTAGGTTCACCCAACATGGGCCTTTTGTGGAAGATCCATGTCATGGCTTCAAGAAGATAGCCAGAGGTGAGAAGCATGGTCGGCTCTTTACTTTTGAAGTAGGAGAAACCAAAAACATAGCTCTATTCAACTTTGAGTCTCAAACCCTAAGTGAGTTTTAAGTGTGGCATAAGAGGCTAGCTCATGTGAATGAAAGAACCTTGAAAGATATATGCACAAATCAAAGTGTTCTTGGATTACCAAACATATCAAAGCAACACATGATCAAAAGATGTGATGCATGTCAAATTCGGAAGGCACAAAGACAACCATGCAAACATAAAGGCTACATCCACAACAACTTATTCGACTTAGTACATACAAATGTATGGGGAGCAAGTCAAGAACCTTCACTGGCAGGATCAAGGTATTATGTCTCATTTATTGATGACCATAGTAGATGGACTATTTTGTACTTTATCAAGAGTAAGAATGAAGTGTTTGATTGCTTCAAAATGTATCTAGCACATGTGGAGAATCATAGAGGTAGATCACTTAAGCAGTTAGATCTGATGGAGGGGGATAATAATACGTCTCCAAAGAGTTTGATGAGTTCTTGATGAGTTAGATAACACTTAAGCATGGTCGGCTCTTTACTTTTCAAGTAGGAGAAACCAAAAACATAGCTCTATTCAACTTTGAGTCTCAAACCCTAAGTGAGCTTGAAGTGTGGCATAAGAGGCTAGCTCATGTGAATGAAAGAACCTTGAAAGATATATGCATAGTTCAAAGTGTTCTTGGATTACCAAACATATCAAAGCAACACATGATCAACAGATGTGATGCATGTCAGATTTGGAAGGCACAAAGTCAACCATGCAAACATAAAGGCTACATCCACAAAAACTTATTCAACTTAGTACATACAAATGTATGGGGAACAAGTCAAGAACCTTCACTGGCGAGATCAAGGTATTATGTCTCATTTATTGATGACCATAGTAGGTGGACTATTTTGTGCTTTATCAAGAGTAAGAATGAAGTGTTTGCTTCAAAAAGTATCTAGCACATATGGAGAATCATAGAGGTAGATCACTTAAGCAGTTAGATATAATGGAGGGGGATAATACTTCTCCAAAGAGCTTGATGAGTTCTTGTACGATAAAGGTATCAAAATGGAAGTGACTACCAAGTGCTCTCCTCAGTTTAATGGAATTGTAGAGAGACATGGTTGTATTAGCAAGAACAATGCTTGAAGAGAAGAGGTTGCCACATTATCTATGGGCAGAGGCTATTTCAATTGTTGTGTACCTTGTCAATAGACTACCATCCAAATCCATTCAAGGTATGACTCCTTATGTAGCATGGTATGGAAGAAAACCTACTCTTGGACATTGCAAGGTGTTTGGTTGTTTAGCTTATGTTCATGTACCATCACAAATAAGAGGTAAGCTAGAAGAGAGGGCAACAAAGGTAGTGTTTATTGGGTATGACTCATTTCAGATGGGTTAAGGGTTCTATAATCCTTCAACCAAGCAATTCACTACAAATAGAGATGTTTTGTTTGAAGAAGAAAGATATTGGTATGATGAAGATAAGCAAAAGGTCACTCTACCATATGATCTTGATTCTAATTCTCATCAATTAGGAAGCAATCATGATACACAGGTCCAAGATCCAAGAAGTGATACAGATGATGACCAAGATGGAAAGGAAAAGGATTACTAGCTATGATAGTCAAGACACAAAGAAAAGATGCAAGAGTATGGAGAATGCACCAAACAAGGACCTAGAAGGTCAACAAGGGAGAAATGACAACCAAAAAGGTACGGATATGATTCCACATTTATTACAAAGCATTCAATCTACTTGGCAAAGGACTCAATTTCAGAGGAATCCTCAATCTATTAAGAGGCAAAGGGAAAGCCTAATTCGGAAAAGGCCATGAAAGAAGAAATAGATGCATTGAAGGAGATGGACACTTAGGATTTGGTTCCAATGTCATCCAATCGAAAGTTAATTGGTTGCAGATGGGTATATAAAGTTAAAAGGGACTTAGATGGATCAATTTGTAGGTACAAGGCAAGATTAGTTGCTAAAGGATCCTCACAAATGCATGGTATAAACAATGAGGAAACATTCTCACTAGTTGCAAATTAGATGACTACAATCTTAACATTGATAAGTGTAGTTGTTGCAAGAAATTGGATACTCCTTCAACTTGATGTGAAAAATGCATTTCTAAATGGTTTGATAAGTGAAGAGGTATACATGTCATAACCACAAGGTTTTGAAACCCCTATCATACATCTTATGTTTATAGACTTAAGAAAGCAATGTATGGATTGAAATAAGATCCTAGAGCTTGGAATTACAAGTTGGTTGTTGGAGATGAGCTTATTTTCATATGAACACCTCTTAGCAAGAGGGTAATCCTAAGCAAAATCCTTATCTCATTCTGATTGGCCAATGGCCTCATCCATTTTGTATAAGAAATCACTTTTGGTCGCAAACAAAGAAAAGGCACAATCTCATTTCTCGATCTGTGTGTGTACGTGTATGGAAGAGGAATCTCATCTAAAGCATTTTTTTTTCAATAAAGGAAGTTTGGCCTTAGCCTATTCTCTCGAACCTTGATTAAAATAAAGAAGAAAAGTTACAGGTGAATGGGACTAGTGCCCATGGGACCCCCCAAATCCCACAATACAAGGGAGAAGTACGGCAAGCTAGAGGGCATTACAAATCAGGCAGACAAATCTATCATCTCCCTCATGTGGGACCCATTTGGGTTTCAACTTGTTGTTTATAAAGACATTGATGTCTAAATGGTGGAGATCTCTTATCTCGAGAGATTCTTTTACCTAAAAGAAACAAGGACTTCTCAATCGACCATTCCTTTGGAGTTTGGCAAAAATTGATAGCACATTGCTCCCTCCAAATCTTCTAGAGAGTTTCACCCCTGATGGCATTCCACAACCTCGATGGGTAGCCTACCGCCTCACCCAACAGTGCCTGTTGCCAATTGATTTGGTTCGTGAGTCTCAATACCCATGTCTCGTGATGCCAGATAACACGGGACTTGGGGCAATCGAAGAACAAGTGAACTAAAACTTTGATGCATTGATGGCAATGCTTGCACCATGGTGGCACACCATAGATTTTGTTAGCCCTTGCATTGCACCAGATGCCATTATGCAAGATCTGCCACTTGAGAACGGACTTTTTGATCTCAATTAGGGGGTGCCAAATAGACATGAACTTTAGTTCCCATCGAAGTTTGGTCCAAGAAAGGCACCACCACTTGTTAAGGATGTGATGAACATCTAAGTTCTCTTTGAAGTTGGGGATTCTGGATAGTTTCTTACCATTGATCCATTTGCGGCCCTCCTGGCAAGGAAGATCCTGTCAGCAGAGAAGGCAGGTAGTTGAGCGGTCCCACACTAAACACCTACCTTGAAGAAGAGTCCATTCCTCGAGGGTAACTCTATGTCTTAGGTCTAAGTCTTCGAACCTAATCTACTTGTTGTTCTCTTGTTTCTAGAGTTGTTTCCATTGTTTGAACCCCTTGTTCCATAGCCGCTTTGCAGTTTGGAGGTTCCAAGACTCCAACCCCTGAATGCCGCTGATCGAGAACCAGATAGAGTCATTTTGTCTTATCCCAACCGCCCACTTCCACTCATCACTGATTTTGATGAATTGTTTGGCCTTGTTCCAATTCCTCCATAAAGAACACATGAGGCTAGAGCCTTTAGGGAACATCGGGTGGGGGGAGAACAAAAGCATGAGAATCCCTATGTCCTTCCAACCAGGATGGCCAACTATCGTAAGGTCCTCCATGTTTCTGAAGATCAATTTGGCCCAAGAGGAATCACTATTGCTCCAAGCCTTGATAAGCCAATTTAGCGCCAGCTTGTTAGCCAACCCAACGATATCCAAAATACCCAAGCCCCTTGAGTCTTTCGAGCTAATGCAAGTTTCCCATTTGATTTTGGGAATCCCCCTCCTATTGGGGTCCCCAATCCATAGGAAGTTTCTGCAGATTCTTCCCACTTTGGCCACTCTTTCTCCTTAGGTCTCCAACACGAGATAAAGTAAATAGTTGTAGAAAGCATAAATGTGTTAACAACCATAGCACGCCCTGCCAAGTTGACTTGCATACTTTTCCAATGATTTAGTTTGCTATCCAGCTTGGATAGCACCCAGTTCCATCGTTGGTCCATTGAGATGTCGAAGCCCATCGGAATGCTGAGGAGACAGAAGACTTGACCTCTAGGGATAACTTGACACCCCTGATCTAACAACAATTGGGGTGGAGATCCGCAGATTGCTCTAAAAGTAGTTTTAGCATGGTTGATTTTTGAACCTGACACCATACGAAAGGTGTCAAGGCAACTCCATAACACATCAATACTGTTCATATCATTATGTACAAAGGCATTCATGTCATCGGCAAAGAGTCTCGCAATCATTTGGCCATGATTAAAAGGTAGGGAAAGACCCTTGGGATTGCCCGCGTCCATGTGATGCTTTAATAGGCGAATCAGGCCATTTGAGGCAATAGCAAAGAGTAGTGGAGCTAGAGGGCAGCCTTGCCTGATAGAGCTTTTTAAACATATGGGCTCAGAGAGCTTACAGAATAAAGTCCCATTCCAATCTGTCATATGCTTTATCGAAGTCGATCTTAATGAATACCAGATCTTGTGCAGACTCCTCAGCAAACGTAAGGCCTTCCCAAATATCGACAATTACTTCAAGTATAGATCTACCTTTGATAAAACATTTATGGTCCTCACAAATCCATGACTTTAAATGACAAGAGATTCTGTTGGCGATAACTTTGGCAATTATCTTGTATCCAGTTTGGAGCATGGTAATCCGTCACCAATTTTCAATTTTGTTCTTATCTCCCCTTTTGTGAATTAACTTGATGACACCATTATTGAGACACTCAGGGAGGGCGCTGAAGGAGAGAGCCTCTTGCCACACTAGATGTAGTGGGGTGGCCACCTCATGCTTGAAGGACTTGAAAAACTCATTGGTGAGGCCATCACGACCCGCACTTTTCCTATTGGGAAGAGCATCAATAACCTCGATAATTTCGTTCTCAAAAATGTTAGCATCCAGTAGAGAATTCATGTTCTGTGGGATTCTAGATTGAGCAACCCTTGAGATGGTTGCCATGGAGTCATGCCTGTGTGGGGAAAGAGGAGTCGAGACCCTGAGAAGATGGGTGAAGTGCTCGACAATGATAGATCTGTTCTCAACTTCTGTGCTACATTCGATCCCATTGTTATTGACCAAGAAGGGGATGGATTCCCTAGCTTGTTTCCTTTTGAGGATATTACACATCTCTTTTGATGGTTTGTCAGCCTTCCCTGCCCACCAATCTTTGAAGAATATTTGAAGATTTTTCCTTTGAACCTCCTCCTCGAATCTTAGTCTTTCCCTGATTTTCAAAAGACCCAGTTGGCATTGCAAGTTACCTTTGTTCACTTGTTCTTCAAGCTGTGAGAGCCCCCGATACACCGTTTCTCTTCTTTTTTTTCCAAATATCTTTTATAGCCTTATGAGTCCTGATCAGAATTTGTCGAGTCCTTTCCACCGCACTTCTCCAACACGTAGCCGATTCATTACAATAGGCAAAGGCTTTCGGCCACAGTGCGAAAATTTCTTGGTGGACAGAGGGGAGGGAAAACGACATCTAACAAGCATGAGACCAGGGAGCTTTCCGGAGCATGGGAATCGGTTTGAAAGAAAGAGTAATCGCGTAGTGGTCCGAGGTAGTCAGGTCCATGTATTGGGAAATCGAAGGAGTACCCCACTAGAGGATGGTTTTTTGGTCGATGTAAGATCTATCAAGTCTTGCTTACCTCAGGAGTCCCCCAATTGGAGATTTGAGCAGGAGAACCCCTTCATGCCTTTCACCTCGACCAAGTTGAGATGGAGATTGATGTTATCCCATATCTCTTTCTCCCGACCATCAATAATTTTCCCCTTGTTATTCCATCGGTCCTCAAGAAATGCAACCATGTTGAAGTCCCCACAAATCAGAACATTGTGTGAGAGGGAGTCGAGGGAAGCCCATGTATCGATTCTATTCGCTTTGCCATGAGGGACATAAATTGAGACGACAGTGAACTGAGTAGGGAACCCGATAGAGGTAGCAATCCAGCGATGATTCTGATCTTCATAAGTCGAGGTCAATTTGCCAGACAAGGAGTGACTAATACCAATCGCAGTGCCCCTGCCCCCTAGGGTGCAAAGTGGAGAACCAAAGGTGGTTTGGAGAAACGCATTTAAGATCAACTTATGGTCATGCGCTTCAAAATTTGTTGTTATGTGGGAGAGTTGGGAAACCGAAGTCTTATTCCCTCGAGCAGATTCAAGCGCGCAGAGACATATTGACAAAGAAGTTTACTTGAGAACACACTACTTCGCCGTCCACAAGGCCCTCACCCGAAAGCCTCCCAAAGACCGGCCTTTGATTTTTTTTTGAGAGTACAATGAATTGAAAATAGAGTCACACGCTCAACCTCATAAGGTCGAGGAACCCATATGTGAGGAACTCATAGATACATGCATTAGGAAAAAAGGTGAACCCTGCATGGGCCTTGTAAGGATCCCTAATTTTTAGGGATTAAGACTAATTCTCTTGTTGTCTAAGGGGACAAAGTGCATTTAATAGGGCACTTTTTAGTAGGTTGGAGTAGGCTTTTTTAAGGCTTACTAGGCTCCTCTCTCTCTTCTATTAGAGAGAGAGAAAGGGAATCTACTTTCCACATCATCAAACTCGAGCATGTATGAGAATAAAAAAATGATTTTTTTTTCAAAGTCTCAATTTTCAGTGTTTATTTACTTGAAAGGGCTCATTTTTCAATATATATGTCAGAAGTGATTATTTTTTAGTTTAGTTTTTAATTTTCCTTTTGGAAAAGCAATATTTTTAAAATCCCTCCAAAAGTAGAGTGCCATATCATCAAATCCGTAACTACTCTTCACCCAAAAAATGACTTTTTCAAAATTTCATCATTTTTGGCTATTCTCAGTGGAAAAACACACTGTGACCCATCCACATCCAAGAAAACAAAATTTTCCTGAGAAAATCATGCTCTAGCATCTCTTCCAAACAAATTTCTGGTCTCTTTCTCAATATTGTTTAATTGTTGGAAAAGATTGTGTTGACACCTATTACAAACCTCACATTAGGACGTCCTCATGCCCCAACATCAACAAGTATCCATGTTCATGTGCCCAGAGAGTTTGCTCCAAATATACAGTGCAACAATGATGTGAACTCTCAAAATGAGCGTCGTGAAGCTGGAGAAAAGAATATTGATCTTTGGACTCATGGTTCATTATACCCTCTTGATCCAATGTCTTCTTACCATCCAACATTCCATAACCTCTCAACTTTACTTCAGTTCATCAGTGCCGGTAAAGCTGGGCTCTTAGGTTATTGTCAACGATTATCTACACATTCAACTGTCATTACTAAGTATTGGATTCAACAATATCAACTAAATCATACAAGGATGGTCACTTTTGAAAGCACAATCATATCTTTACAAGAAGAGCTTGCAGAGCTTGAAAAGCATATGGAAGAAAAGGAGAGAACAATTGAGAAATTAAAAAACATTGTCCAACACTTGAGAGAGACTCCACTTGGGACGCGACATAGGAGACGATCATTAACATCCTTTGACTCTCTTTCAATTGGTGGTGGAGCACGCAAACGACGAGTTTTTGCGATAAGGTTTGGCTTGTATTTGTTTCTCTTTTTGGAAGACTTATATATATATATATATATATATATATATATATATATATATATATATATATTATTTTTTTTTTTATAAATTTTTTTTAAATTTTTTTTTTCTTGTTATGTAGGTCATTCGTTGAAGATGTTAGTGCGTCATCAACAACAGAGGATCAATTCAAGCTATTAAATTCTTGTTTGACCAACAAGCAGGTGCTTAGTATTTTGGAGTCATGGATAGGAAACCTTATCAAGAAGCAAGTGATTAAAGATTTCACAAAAAAGTTACAAGATATTATCACTCCTAGAGACGTGCAGATGGTATGTGATGAAGCAGGAATTATTACTAAAGGATACAGTGCATTGTACAACCTTTTGAAGCATTCATTACAAAGAGAAGTTATTTTGCAAAATATGTTTCCATCTCCTTACAAGGTATCGCTAAAGAAGTCAATGTCCAATGAAGATATAGCGAGTATTCTTGGAAACTACTTATATATAGAGGATATTATGCCTATGTCTATTTATCATTTATCTACATGGAAAAAAGAGTTGAAAAGCGCAGCTGGAAATGCATTTCCTTACACAAAGTACAACAACATATTCGTGGATTTGGAGAGGCTTCAACAGGCAATGGTTCGATTTTACAAATCTACTATACCAGGTATGTGCACTATTGTTACCTTGATATACATTGTATTTTGATGTTATAAAAATTTTGCTAATTTATGCAGATTGTAATACCAAATTACAGTTTATATTGAAGTTAGATGAATGCCAGATCATAAAGGGATGACGAATGGAGAGATTGAGTTTGACACTCATGAATGAAGCTATGACAAATGCAATATCTGATGAAAGTAGTAACTCTAGCTCTAACTCTACATATAGTGTTCAATCCGAGAAAGAAATATGGTGGTTAGGTGCTATTGAAGTACCTAAAGAATCCAATGATGTTCTTTCATGGATTTTTAGTAGGACCCCATGGATCACTAAAGTAATAGTTTCTCAAATTCATGGTGCAAAGCTCCACATAGAAAACTTTGGTGATTTTGAGATAGATTGGCACTTGGGTGGGGATTTAAAAACTATCAAATTCATGTTAGGTTGCAAGCAAGGTGCATCTGCTCGTTATCCATGTCCATTTTGTACTCGAGGCTACAAAGTAACAAAGGGACAACAAGAAGTACTATCTAGCTTAGATGAATACATAGATGCACCTACTTCCACGGAATTGGATAGACCTTTGTTAAGGTGTCCAATGTTAGAAATACCTAACCGTGACACATTAGATAAAGATTCAAATCCCATTATTTCATTTCCATTAGTTAATGTTCACTTTTGCACATTGCATGCTTTCATGAGAATATTTGATAGATTATTGAAGCTCCACATAGAATATGCATTTTCCATGAAGCCAATTGATAAATCTGTACAAGCAATCAAAAAATTGGAAGAGTTGCTTCGATTGGTTGTCATGGTGGTAATGTAACTCTAGTTGTCAAAAAACCTGGTGAATTGCAAAATAGTTTGCAACAAGTGTCAATGACAGAGAAGAAGGCAAGAAAATTTTTCAGAGAGGTGTAAGCCCTAAGAAAAATGAATGCAGGGAGCTATGGAAAGACTTGTGCATGATCACCACTGATAATGATTCTCAAATTGACCTTAGTAATAGGCGAAAGAAGGTTTGGTCATGCTTAGATATATTGGTAGGCTTAATGAGTCTTAATATCTCCAACAAAAATGACCGTCAGTTGTTTCAAGATACATTAATGGAGTTTGCAAAGTGTTTCATCCTATCTTGCGGAGAGAGCAATATTACACATTACATTGTAAGTTTTCTTATTTTTTCAATTTTCTTGTTGATAAGATTGTGTTATATGTACCTATATCA
Organism: Ceratopteris richardii; assembly: GCA_020310875.1. Taxonomy (NCBI): domain Eukaryota; kingdom Viridiplantae; phylum Streptophyta; class Polypodiopsida; order Polypodiales; family Pteridaceae; genus Ceratopteris; species Ceratopteris richardii. The sequence goes on from CM035410.1 coordinate 95,127,792, forward strand.
TTTCAGAATATTTTATTTGCACATGGAGCATTTTTTATGCATCGATATGGTTCATTGGAGATTTTTAGTACACAAGGAATGGAGAAGTCACATTACAAGGCTAGAGGTGTTTACTTCAAGAACACACGACATGGTGGTGGTGCAATGCAATCAAACTATATGGAAGAGATGTTTAATTGGTTTTATTGTACTGCATTTTCAAGGACATATGCAATGGAACGAGCCAAGGAGTTGAAAGTTGCAAAACTTGCAAGATTTAATCAACACAACTTAGCTAGTGAAAAATGAAATTCATCATTGGGACCTTTACGTCATGCTCAATGGCAGGCTACAAGAACACGACAGGGTTCATCATGGAAGTGAATTCATTTAATACATTCATGGCATTTTCTGAATAATTCATAAGGTTTGCTACACACTAATCTCTTGTTTGCAATTTTTTAAGGTAATTTTTAATTTTTAAACTATTTTTTGTCCATTCAGATGTGAACAGAACCTTTTTAAGTGAAACATTATAAAAGGAGACTCATTTTCTCATTTCAACATTCTAGCACTATAGAGGATGGCACGAACAAAGAAAACTGCAAGGAAGGATCCCATTAACTTTCCTACCTATGTGCAAGGCACTCAGAAGCCACCATGGATGAATCACCACAAAAGGCAACGTAGTGTCTCGCGCTCTGCATCCCATCGCAAAACAGGTGGTGGTCATACCTCTAGGAGTGAACAGTTGCATGAACAAGTGGAACATGGGCAATCTAGGGAAGAGGCCGTAAATCAACCCCAATCACCACCATCATCATATGATGAGCCTCCATCACCAAAGAGACCAACAAAGACAAGGGTGAAGGAGTGTGCTCATAGAAAGGTAGTTTTTGATGATGATTTTGATGAATCGCATGAGGATGTGTCTCAACAACATTTACAATCGTGAGGAGAGTCAAACATTGCCACCATGGGGTAACGAAGAAATACCTACAAATCATAGGGTTACTGTAGCGGGAAAGACACTACCAACAAATCATGGGGCCATACCCAATGATCAAGAGAGGGAGCAAAGCCAACAACAACATCTTGAACAAGGAGAAAGCTCAAGACGCGTGCAACGGTAGAAGAAAGTCTTTCAACCCCGTCGTAGACCACCCCAACCAAGACCACAAGAAAATGTCCAATGAAGACCACCACCACCACAAGCTAGAGCACCACAACGAAGAAGAAGATATACGAAGGCATTTGCAGAGATAAGGCACTATCAAAAGACAGCTGAGCTTCTGATACCTAGAAGACCCTTTGCAAGAGTGGTCAAAGAAGAGTTACAAAGGTATTGTGCAGGGTTAAGGATCCAAGCTCTAGCTTTAGAAGCTTTACAAGAGGCAGCTGAAGCATTTTTGATATCAATGCTAGAGGATTCCAACCTGTGCGTCATCCATGCTAAGCGAGTCACTATACAACTGAAGGACATACAGTTAGCTAGGAGAATTAGGGGTGATCGTAGCTAAGTTTTGTAACTGATCTCTACAGACAAGAGATTTTTTGTAAATATTGCCATTTTCAATGAAACATTATCACTTTTCCTCTATTCCCTTCATAATCTCATTATTTAGAATGAAACATGAGCAGTCATTTTACATTTCCATGTGTTTTCTTGTGATAATCTCTCATATATCAGTGATTGTTTTCTTATCTTATCATTTTGATCTAGTGATAATATCCATCGAGTGAAATTTCTTTCTCATTTAAGGTCATGTAGGGCATGTAGGGCATTGGGAGGCCAAATAAAGCCCTGCCACAGAAACGCGGGAGAAGGCCCTACAAAACGTTTGCAGGGCCTTCTCCCGCGTTTCTGTGGCAGGGCTTTATTTGGCCTCCCAATGCCCTACAAGACCTTAAATGTGAGCAAGAAGGTCCAAAAGAATGAGAGTAAAGAAGGATCATGAGGAGTAAAGCTAGTTCATGAGGAGTGAACATGAACAAATTTTGACCTCCTGATACCTTTGAAACATATGACCAGAGCATTTTGAAACTTAGAACATTTGCATTCTTGAAAATATCCATCTAGTGAAGTTTCACTCTCATGTAAGGTCACCTAGGGCATTTTCATTCTTGATAATATCCATCTAGTGAAATTTCTCTCATTTAAGGTCATGTAGGGCATTGGGAGGCCAAATAAAGCCCTGCCACAGAAATGCGAGAGAAGGCCCTGCAAATGTTTTGCAGGGCCTTCTCCCGCGTTTCTGTGGCAGGCTTTATTTCACCTCCCAATGCCCTACAAGACCTTAAATGAGAGAAATAAGGTCCAAAAGAATGAAAGTAAAGAACCTCCCAATGCCTCCCAATGCCTCCCAATGCCCTACATGACCTCAATACATCACATGCAGGTCCAAAAGAATTTTAGATAATATACTCAAAAACAAAGACTTGAGACAATTGTAAATAAAGCAAAGTGAAAGTTTGATATTAATTCAATTGTTTACATCAATTGGCTTTGAGTTTCTCAATGACTCTCTTTCGACGCTCCAAAGCCATGGGTAGGGTATAAGTCAAAATTGAGGTTGCTATTTCATCAACATTTCTAACTCCTAGACCTAGAGATATACCTATTTGACCTAAGACCTTTCCATGGAAGCTGGAACCTAAGGTTGTAGTTACAAGGGATTTCTTAACTAAAAAGATACAATTACTCCCTTGTGTAATGGTTGATAAACAAAGCAATTTACTTAAGGCCTTTAGACACCATGTCATGAAGTGGCCCTGCAGACTGAACTCTTTATGGATAATTACAAAATGTTCTTTGGGAAGTTTCCCAATGTAGTTTGCAAGGGATGAGCCACCTCCACGAGCCACTCGATCACCTCCACTCCTTGCTGCAAACTTGTCGACTTCAATCACCTCCTGCACAAAGTTTTATGATTAGTAGCTGCATGTGTTTGTAAGAATGAATGACATGAATTGAAGATACTTACATCTTGAACTCTATCTTCTTCTTCTCCTCTCTCTTGAAGATGTAAATTAATGCTGGAGTGGGACATCCCACTCTGCTCGATTACTGGTGAGGCAGGAACTTCTGATTCCAATATCCTTTCTTGTGCATTACTAAATTGTTCTTTTGTGATGTGTTGATGTTCACTTGTAAGTATATCATTGCAAACCAATTTTATTGTGTCGGCCACTGAGTCACCAAATGGCAAACACTTTTTCTCCAACAAGTCAGAGGTACTATCCAAAGGACACTCTGACAAGGTACAAAACAAACTTAGGCATTCATCCAGCCGTAGCCCAAATGCCTTCTCTGCATCATGTGAAAACAAATATTCTTGTCCCTCGACAAGAACCACTGAAAAAGTTTCAATCTCCACCTCTGGAATAGTTGCTTCTGGCTCCGAAGAGGTGGATGGCTTAGGCACTTCTTTCAACTTATCATCCATGTTGAGATATCAAGTTCAACATGTGATGATCCAGGATGACATGTACCAGTTTTTCATTTCTCTGACATGTATAGTGGTCACGCCGGTCTATGTTAGGGATACTTCATTGAGCTTCATTTGATTTATCTACCGAGAGTGATGGCACATTTGTTTCTTGCCAGCTCACTCATTCGTGGACATTAGGTTTTTCTTTATGTACTGGTCTTTATATATTGCACTGGTTGTATTCTTGTTTTTAGGTCATTATTGTACATTCCTTTTATGTAATAGAAGAAGAAGAAGAAGATCATTCTTCCTTGCCTCAATCTGTGTGTGTGCTCCTTGAGAGTGAGAGTGTGTGTGTGAGCTCTCTTCCTTATCTCCTTCCCTCGTGACATGGTATCAGAGCCAGCGTGGCTGTAGAGAGCTCGTGGAGAAGGCGACGGTGAAGACTACGTGGCAAGGCATGGAGAAAACACGATTTCACAAACGGCCTCCGTTTGCTACGAAAATCGCCGTGAAGGTAGAAGACTGCAAGGTGGGGCCCACAGAAAAACCAGGTCAGTTTCAGAAACTATAACTTGCGTTGTGTTCGGCGACACTCATATATTCCAGATTCAGAATTTCAAGCAATTTTTCGTGTACTGTTGATACACGAAAACTGTGTTTTTCTGAGATCGAATTGTCATGTCATAGTGCGACAGTGTTCAAGCGGAAGTGCTGCTTCTAGTGTGTTGCGGTGTTGTGAATTGTTGCAGAAATGGCAAACGCAGATGGAATGAGTCAGCTTATGAGCGATAAGGTGGACAAGAACAACTTCCATGCTTGGAGATTCAGAATGACGAATCTCCTGATGGGAAAAGGCTACTGGAAGTACATCGAGGGAGAGAATGAAAATGCTCCGCAATTACCAGAAAGGAATCGGACTGCAGAACAATTAAGAGCATATGAGGAATAGAATCAAGGAGCACGAAAGGTAATGTATTGGCTATTTGTTAGCATACAGGATAGCATGATTGGACACATATAGGATGCCAAGACTCCAAAAGAGGCTTGGAACAGTTTGGTCACTTTGTACGAGACCAATACAAAGGCACGGAAATTGCAACTCAAGAACGAGCTGCATACATTGGAGAAAAAGAGCATGTCGGTAAGTGACTACACTCTAAAAATCAAAAGCATATGTGAGTCACTTGCATCTATTGGTGTGAATGTAGATGATGATGATAAGGTGGAAGTGTGCCTTCGTGGTTTAGGAGCTGCATATAAGCAGTTCAGAACTTCTATACAGACCAGGGAAAATATTTCGAATTTTGCTGATTTGGTCTCTATGCTGATCATTGAAGAAAAGAATCTTGGTGAGGATTCAAACTCCCAAGGAAAGCCCAGTTCTGAGCAGGTATTCTACTATGGCAGAGGAAGAGGCAGAGGTAGAGGTTTTGGAAGTGGAATAGGAAACAGTAACCAAGACCAAGGTCAACAACAGAATCATGCAGGAGCAAGAGGACAGCTTCGAGGCAGGGGGAGCCAAAGAGGTCGCAGAAATTTCCAAAGAAATGATTCAGGTAATGATAGTAAAGGATGTTGGAATTGTGGTAAACCTGGACACTTTGAACGTGATTGCAGGTTAAAGAATCAAAATAACAGAAGGCAGCAAAACAACTATGCATCCACAAGTGCAGATGATTCTGAGAAGCTGTTTATGGTTCAACATCACATGATGAATACGATGTCTGCTGGTGTTTCAAAATCGAATGATAATGTCTGGTATGTTGATTCAGGTGCTTCAAATCACATGACCAGTCATGCAGAATGGTTTAGTAGTTTGCAGAAAATGCCAGTTCCTGGATATGTTGAAAGTGATGATACATCGCATCTTATTGAGCATACAGGAAACATAGCATTGTCTATGGAGGACGGAAAGGTAAAACATCTCGCTGATGTGCTGCATGTTCCAAATATAACGAAGAATCTAGTTTCTGTTGGACAAATGGTTGACCAGGGATTACAAGTCAGGTTCAATGCTGATGTATTATATGTAGAAGAGTACAAGCAGGATGGACGATTGGTTGCCAAAGGAAACAAAGTGGGTAGGATGTTCACCTTAAATGTGAAGATTCCTGAAATGAATGCAGCCATGTTTGCAAAAGGTGTAGGAGTTATTGCAGATATAGAGATATGGCACAAACGAATTGGACATGCAAACTTGCAAAGGCTGAAACTGATGCAGTCAAAGGAGATTGTCCATGGACTACCAAATTTCAAAGTTGCAGAAATGCAAAAGGTATGTGCAGCATGTCAATTTGGTAAACAATCAAGAGCATCATTTCCACATGACAAGCATGTTAGTGAGAATGTACTAGAAGTAGTACATATAGATGTTTGGGGTCCAGCAAAGACCACATCTATGGGCGGTTGCAGGTTTTATGTTACCTTCATTGATGACCATACACGCAAAGTATGGGTATATTTCATGAAAGAGAAGAGCAAGGTGTTTACTCACTTCCAGAATTTTAAAGTTATGGTGGAAAAGCAGGCAGGGAAGTACATTCAAACATTAAGATCTGATGGAGGAGGTGAATACATGTCAAATGAGTTCAGCAGTTTTCTAAAAAATCATGGAATTCGGCATCAGTTTTCATGCAGGTACACACCACAACAGAATGGTGTTGCTGAACGCAAAAATAGATATATTGCAGAAATAGCAAGAGCCTTGATGGCTGAGAAGAATATGCCTCATTGTTATTGGGCAGAAGCTGTGCATACTGCTGTATACATCATGAACAGAACTCCGACTGCTGTTGTACATCAAGTTACACCTGAAGAGAAGTTTACAGGTAAAAAGCCAAACTTATCACATCTGAAAGTTTTTGGATGTATTGCATATGTACATGTTCCAGATGAGTTGAGGATGAAGCTTGATCCGAAAGCAGAAAAATGTGTGTTCATTGGATATTCCCTTGAGCAAAAGGGGTACAGATGTTATAACCCACTCACACGACAAGTGAAGGTGAGCAGAGATGTGGTATTTGATGAAATTTCAAGCTTCTATGCAGATGCCAAAGAAGGATTGAATCTTGAACCAAATGACAAAGAAAATGCTGAAAAATCTAGTGCAGAATCTCAAGTTTTGTGTGGACCGGATGCATCACCAAGCAATAGTTCCAACTCAAATCCATGGAGTGGAAGATTGCGTGGAAATTTCAGTCCAGCAAATCCATCAAATACATCCAAGAAAGTTAAAGAAAAGCTTTTTGCTGGTAGTAAAACAGGTGCAGGTTTTGAAGATGTTGATGGAGATTCAAGCGGTTCAGAAAAGAGTCTTGATGAGGAACTTGGATTGCCCTCTGTGAAGACTCCAGGAGTAAGAAGGGCACATGCAGATGATACAAGAAGAAGTGACCCAGGACCAAGAAGATCTGGGAGGATGTGTAATTCAGTGCAACGATTGACATATGATAGTTACATGGCTCGCCATTGTGCCTACATGACAAAGGTAATACAAGATGCTGAACCTTCTTGTTTTGAAGATGCAATTGGTAATGCAGATTGGGAAAAAGCTATGGATGAGGAGATGGTTGCACTTTATGGAAATGATACATGGAAGCTGGTTCCATTGCCACAAGGAAAGAAATCCATAGGCTGCAAATGGGTTTACAAGGTAAAGCATAATGTTGATGGTAGCATAAGCAGGTATAAAGCACGATTGGTAGCTAAAGGTTATGCACAGACATATGGCATTGATTATGAGGAAACATTCAGCCCTGTAGCTAAAATGTCTACTGTCAGAACACTTGTTGCATTAGCTACAGCAAAAGGATGGACTTTGCATCAGATGGATGTGAAGAATGCTTTCCTACATGGTGAGTTACAGGAAGAAGTATATATGGACCAGCCACAAGGATATGAAGATTCAAAGCATCCAGAATATGTATGCAGGTTGCAAAAGGCTTTGTATGGGCTAAAGCAGGCTTCGCATGCATGGCATGCAAGGATTGCTGATTACTTAACCAGCATTGGGTTTTCTATGTGTGATGCAGATCACTCACTATATGCAAGGAACGCTGATCATGGCATCACTATTGTGGCTATTTATGTTGATGATCTGATTGTAGGTGGTGATAATGAAGAAAGCATCAAAGAGGTAAAGAAACTTCTTATGCAGGAATTTGACATGAAAGATCTTGGTGTGCTGCATTATTTCTTGGGCATTGAGTTTATACATACAGAAACAGGTATATGGATGTCGCAAAGGCAATATGCCTTGAATATGCTGCAAAAGTATGGTATGGCTGATTGTAAGCCAATTTCTATGCCTTTAGATCAGAATTTGAAATTGGATACTACATCAGGTGAAGCTTTGGAAAATGCTACTATGTACAGGAAAATTGTGGGAAGTCTTATATATCTTACAATTACAAGGCCTGATTTAAGCTACACTATTGGACTTGAAAGTCAGTTTATGCAGGTTCCCAGGAAGCCACATTTGGATGCTCTGAGGCGCACTCTACGTTATGTGAGTGCTACATGCATTGTTTTATGAAGCTGGTGTAGATTTGCAGGTTCATGGATACACCGATGCAGATTGGGCTGGTAGTACTCCAGGTAGAAGATCTACTAGTGGCTTTCTTTTCTCACTTGGAGGTGCAGCTATTACATGGAGCAGTAAGAAGCAACCCACTGTTGCTTTGTCGAGTACAGAGGCTGAGTATAGAGGTGCTGCAATGGTAGCATGTGAGGCATCATGGCTGGAGATGTTACTTGCAGATTTAGGTATGGAAGTGCAAAAGCCTATCACTATCTATTGTGATAATCTTAGCAGCATACAGTTAGCACGGAACCCTGTTTTCCATGCTAGAACAAAGATATCGAGGTACATTATCACTTCATCAGAGAGAAGGTATTAGCAGGTGATATTGATCTTGTTTATGTGAGAACAGATGAGCAGGTTGCTAATATTTTCACCAAAGCACTTGGAGTTGAGAAGTTGAAGAAGTTTCGAAAGATGCTTGGATTACAGGATATGGCATTGAGCTTGAGGGGGAGTGTTGAGATATCAAGCTCAACATGTGATGATCCAGGATGACACGTACCAGTTTTTCGTTTCTCTGACATGTATAGTGGTCACGCCGGTATATGTCAAGGATACTTCATTGAGCTTTATTAGATTTATCTACCGAGAGTGATGGCACATTTGTTTCTTGCCAGCTCACTCATTCACGGACATTAGGTTTTTCCTTATGTACTAGCCTTTATATATTGCACTGGTTGTATTCTTGTTTTTAGGTCATTCTTGTACATTCCTTTTATGTAATAGAAGAAGAAGAAGAAGATCATTCTTCCTTGCCTCAATCTGTGTGTGTGCTTCTCCTTGAGAGTGAGAGTGTATGTGTGAGCTCTCTTCCTTATCTCCTTCCTCGTGACAATCCACACCAAGAGGATACGTTTTCTCAATAGCTTCTCTCTCTAATAGGAGATTCAAGGGTTCTTGAGGTGGTTCCTTTTTATCCTCGACAAAACCACCTGTAAGAAGATGAGGGATCTCATGAGGAATTGGTTCTGGTTCCTCATTCACAAAGAAAATTGTGGCAGCAATGAATGAAAGATATTTTGCACCCATCTTGTGTTTCCTATTCAATCTCCTTATAAGTGGCACAGTTTCATCAAGAAAGTGCCCTGCTTCCTCTGCAATTACTTCGAACCGTTTCAATAATTTTGCAAATGCCTCATCACCTTTGTGAATGTAGGTGAGAAGGTCACATGGAACCCAGGTTCCATCATATGGTGGTATTTCGATGGAGAAACGCAATATATGAACTTGCATATATTGAAGTAACTCCTCCAAAGCATCGGCATTCATTTGTACGGTTCCATGGAGGTCAGGAACCTTCGAGAGAAGATCATATAGGTCATGTTGACCTTTGTAATCTGAATCCTCCAAAAATTCTAGAAACTTGTGGCGTGCACTCTTAGTAGGTATAGAGGTGGAAGCTATAGCTTGCAAATGTGGACTGCTCTAACACTCAATGTAGTTGCAAAAGTGAGAAATGAGGAGAGAGGACTCCAATTTATAACTTTTCTAGAAAAGTGATGGATCCCACTTTTTCATAGAAGTGACTTTTCCTTAAATTAAAACATAAGAGCCTTGGAAAGGAAAACTTTGACATTTGAGATCACATCAAAGAAAATAAACAATAAGAATGCTCTTTCAAGAAAAACCTTGAGAATGTACAGATAGAAGTAGAGTCTATGGTATAGGGATCCGACTGCTTCAGACAGATCTGAAATCGGATACCGTTTGGTCACGTGTGTGTAGGACCGAATAGACTCAAGCATAAGTTCATGTGCTCTCATGTTCAAGTGATCCACTTAGCCTAGTGGTTAAGTCTCATGGTTGTGAAGGAGAAGTTCTTGGGTTCAATCCCCATGGGGAGCATGGGGAGAGAGTTTTGCCCAAGGAGCTCTAGAGCCTTCTAACTCAAGTTAAGGTGAGTTAACTTGAGTCCAGTGAGACTTAACTCAAGAGGTGAGTACAACAACCACTAGTGGACTATAGTGGAAGGTATGAAAGGAGTGGAGGAGATTGCACATGCACTTGTGGACTCTAGTTACATTTGTGGTCCTCGTTGATTTGAGCAGCTATATATACATGCATAAGGTTGATTTGAGCAGCTATATATACATGCATAAGGTTGGGAGGAGAGTCATCTCTCAAGCACGTGGTGGTCACCTATATATACATGCATAAGGTTGGGAGGAGAGTCATCTCTCAAGCACGTGGTGGTCATAATTCTTATGTTGTTTCATTGGTATCAGAGCCAGCTTTCATGGTGACCTTGGTGGCTCATCATCTCTCTTAAGCTCTTATGAAGTCCTTGTAGGATTCATCATTATCTTCCTCCCAATTTCCAAGCTTGAGCTTCTATGGAAAGCTTCATATTTCATCTTGTTTATCACATGATGTCTTGGTCGTTTATCTTCAAGTCCATGCGTTGGAATTTCAGCCACGCATGTGTAGAGATGACGGATGCCAAGGAGGCAGAAGTAGCCGAATTGCGATCTCCAAAAGCTTGGAGAGTTTTTCAAAGGCTAGGAATTCTAGGAGCTGACTGCAAGATTTGAACCAACGACCTCGTATTCGTGAGGAAAAAAAGCAATTGCCGCGCGCTCTAGGAGCTAAGGATAAGATCAAAAGCTGAAGGAATTGCAGACCGCGCTTAAGAGTCGAACCCAAGACGTTCTAAAACGGAGAAATTGTCTGTCCAACTCACCTACAAGCGCTCGTGATCATAATATGAATTTCTATATTTTATTACTATTGATACTCAGGCTGCTGAAGTCGTAGCAACCTATCTTGCAACCCTCTGATGTGGAGTCAGACACACTCCCATTGCTGTTGCGTCCCGCTAGCTACGTAGTTCCCTATGGGCAATATGGCAACTTCTTTATGATGGATTTGGACCTCATCATTTGATTGGCGTCAGAATCAACATAATTGTATAGGATGGAGTATTGCTTTTTTCTCTTCATGTGTACATCATCCCCACATCATCGGAAGGCAAAGGACAAGCTAAGACAAACATAGTCTAAGAAAATGACACGAGGAAGCTATGGTCTTCAAGGAGGAGTATGTAGTCTTTGCCATGGACCAAAGGAGGGAGAACGGATCTTCCCAAGGATCAGAGGATGGACGAAGCTATGATCAAAGCTAAGTATTTTCCAGTTTCTACTTGGCCTTAATGCTTGATTTATCTTGTTTTCATTATTGTACACTTAATCCTAGATGCATATTGAAATAGCCAAGATTTCAATTGATTAAGTCTAGATTAGGATAATGAAACAATTCATTTATCATTCCAAGCATTAGTTTGCATTAAGGAAAAACTTGTTTAAAAAAAGACTCCTTGTGCATCAAAGAATGTATTTTGGTAGTTTAATTCCAGATTTCCTTTCTATTGAGTAAGCTTTTTATTGCACCACAAGGATATGTTTTTATATCATAGTGCATTAGGACAAAGGAAAGGATATACATGCATTAAGATTGCATGATATACATTCTTAGTGCAAGGAAAAGTCATGCATCAAGCTCATGCATGATTGTTGCATTAATTTTATGGAATTCAAAGAACATGCATACATATGCATGTGAGCATTTAGATTTGCATGTAGGCACATGCATTTGCATGCTATAATGGGAAGCTGTTTGCAAGTGGATATGAAAATGTGATCTCTTAGTATTTAGCTTACTTTATAAAGCTCATGGCTTGACATCAGGGAAGATAGAGGACTAGTTGGTTGCAAAGACATACTAGTTCTAGTTTGCAACTCAAGTAATTAGTCGATTCCTTCCCAAGTTGATACTCTATTATAAAAATTAAATACTTAATGACCATTAAAGATGTTTGATGTCTTGCTAGGTCTTAAACATAATTTTGATTGGTGAAATATGTTTAAAGGACTTTAGTAACATCTAAAGATTGACCAATAATAATGAATCTTGTATAGAACTCAAGAATAGGAGTTAAAATCACATAAATGAAAGTTCAAACTTGAACTTTCATAGTGGCATGAGAAACCATATCCAATAGCTGATATTTAGTCTCTAGTTTGATACTCAAGAAATGAATACAATTGAATCAATAAAACCTTCTGGATATTGTTTGAAAGAATTTCTTTCAAATATCCTTCCAACATTGCAAAATATTCCAAGGTGAATCGTTTGCTCAAGATATTTGATTCCCTAGAAGGAATCTCAAGTCTTTGAAGAATAACATTCTTCCAAGTATTGAGAATGAAGTTCTTCATACTCTTTAGTCAGTAAGTAGTTCCGTAGCAATTCCAAACCTCAAGTATTGGTACTCAAGTCCAAATAGTGATATAACCTAGAGGTATCAAAGATTCTTGGTTGTGGAATCTGAAAGGCATCAGTGTATGCTTGGACTTAAGTTAGAAAAAGATCTCTAAAAAATCTTGCAGGTAAGCCAAAAATCTTAGAAAAGCTCAAGAGATCTTAATAATAAAGAAAAGTCTTTATTATTATCGCATGATCAACAAGACTTGATCAATCTTGGCCATGGTTGTCTAAGATAATTGCGATTGGAACTATGGTGAAGTTTGCCCAAATATTGGCAATCGAAATAGTAAGTTGTTCCAAGTTTGAACAGAGTAAATATTCCAAGTATGTAGTCTGCAACTGTGTCGACAGTAATTAAGTCTGTGGAAGGTTAAACATAAATGTTTGCCTATCCTTAAAGGGATTTGGTACAAATCCAAAGAGCATGAGTGGATCAAGACTTAAGCAGTAGAGAGATTCCTATATAAAGTCCCCGGGGTAGGTACCTAAAGCATCAGTAAAGAAAGGAATCAAAAGACAAGAAGTAGCTCTTGTCATTTCAAAATTGGTCAAGGATAAACCAATTGAACTTGAATTGGAGAAAATTCAAGAACTTGGAATGTTAATTGGTTTTCATTTGAAACCCCTTAGAAAGAAGAATGCATGCTCCATCAAAAGGTTTTCAAGTTTCCATGGCAAAGCACATGATTGTGAGATGATCATGTGAAAGAATCAAAACCTAGAAAATCTAGTTAGAGGTAATACCAAAAACTTCAAAATTCTTGTCAAGAATTGAAGCAAGAAGGTTCTCTAATTAAGATGTTTTAGAATTTTCGATAAGTATCACCCACACATTAATGTGAATATAAAATAGGGTGGTATGTTCTCAAAACCATGTGCAATCAGACAGGCGTGTATCTTCTCATACCAAGCACGTGGTGCTTGCTTTAAACCATATAATGTCTTCTTTAACCTACACACCTGGTTTTCATGCCCTTTTTGCACAAAGCCACAAGGCTGAAAAACATACATTTCTTCATGCAAGTCACCATTCAGAAATATTTTTTTAATGTCCACCTAATGTACATTCCAACCATGATGAGCTACAAGTGCACAAATGCTCCAAACAGTAGTCATACGGCATGCAGGTGCAAAGGTCTCATCAAAATCAATGCCTCTTTCCTATGCATAACCCTTTGCAACAAGCCTAGCCTTATACTTGTCAACTGTACCATCCAGTTTATGCTTCAGCTTGTATACTCACTAAGTGCCAATGGCCTTCTTGCCAGGAGGCAAGAAACATAAAGACCAAGTACCATTCTTCATTATAGCATCATATTCAGATCGCATAGCAGCCATCCAATTTTCTGAATTTTGTGCTTCATCAAATGAAACACACTCATTCTCATCACACAAACTAGATGCAGCCATAGCATAGCAATATGATGCAAAAGAGGCACTACGAGAGCCTGAATGAGTACGATATGATAGAGGTGCATCTAATTTGCTATCACGCAAGGTCTGCACTAGCCATTTTGGCATAGTTCTTTCCTGCTCAATATCAGTTCTCTCATCAATAAGTGCATCATGTACATCTGCATCCGAAATGGAATTATCTACATCATCACATTAAACCTGCAAAGGTTGAGAAGTTGCCTCATTAGGACCAGCACTAGACTGTCCACCTGTAAAAAGAGGCAGCAAAGTATCATACATGTCTTTGGAGCTAACAGATGTCTCCTTAGTACATGAAAGCAATGGCTGAATAACATCTTCCACAAAAACAACATCATGGCTAACCAGAATGCGTGTAGTCTATGGATGATATATACGATAGCCTTTACTTTTAGAACAGTACCCAACAAAAATACATTTTACTGCTTTATCATCCATTTTTCTGCGATATTGTTCAGGCACTAATGCATATGCCAAACAAGAAAAAACATGCAGATGAGCAACAGATGGCTTGCAGTCATGCCAAGCCTCATATGGAGTGATAGACTACAACGCTTTAGTGGGACACCTGTTCAGTACATATGATGCACACATGATAGCCTCAAGCGAGAAACTATGTGGTAAAGCCTGACTCTTGACCATACACCTCGCCATCTCCATGAGTGACCTGTTCTTTCGTTCAGCAACTCCATTCTATTGAGGTGTATACGGCACTATACACTAGTGTTTTATCCCACGTTCAGACATAAATGCATTAAAATCAGAAGACCTATATTCCCCCCTCGATCACAATGGAGGGTGCCCATTTTACATGCTAATATATTTTCATTCCAAAAGCAAAAATTTTTTGAAGCACATGAACACTTCGGACTTTTCCTTCAATGAATATACCCATGCATGCGTGGAAAAATCATCGATGAAAGTCACAAAGTAAAGATAATTCCAAAAGAAGGTTTCTGCATAGGACCACGGACATCACTATGTACAAGCTATAATTTCTGAGTAGCCCGAACTGAACCATCTTTTGGAAAGGAGGAACGCTGCATTTTGCCCTAAATACAACCTTCCCAAACATGTTTTCTAGGTGCCTCAAGTTTGGACAAAGGGGACACCATTTCAGATTTCTGCAGGCATAGCAAACTAGAAAAATTCAGATGACTAAAGTGTGCATGCCAAAGCTTTCAATGTGACATAGCCTGAGAATCATTTACTGCACATGCCAAATCATTTACTCATCTTTCATAATATATGAGCTTATACAACCCATGACATAAAATGCCAGAAGCAATAATCACATCGCCATTTGACAGATCATGAATTGTACACCTGTCATCAACAAATCTCACAACCAAGCCAATCTTGGCTAATGCAGAAACTGATAACAGGTTCTTCTTCATCCTTGGCACAAATAAAGCATTTGACAAAGTGAAAGAACTACCATCAACAGTAGTCAAAATAATCTTACCAACTCCCATAACAAAATAAGAGGAGTTGTTGGCACATGTAACAGTATTCCCTGTAGGAGTAGGCTCGAGTGAGGAGAGGAAACTGTGCTGCGAGGTAATATGTTTGGTTGCCCCACTGTCAAAATACCAAACATCTAAGTCTACTGCAGACATGCACTGCTCATGAGAAGATGGGTCAAAACTGTAGACAGTAGTAAATGCCCATTCTTCTTCCTGCACAAGATTAGCAGACTCTGTTTTTGGTGTAGAGACCTCTGCAACAATCATTCCAACCTCTTTCTTCTTTGCCTCTTTAGCAGCCAGGTTTGGACAGTTCTTTATGATATGATCATTCCCTTTACAGTACTTACAAAACAATTTCTGCTTTTCTAATTTCTTCTCATCTTTATCTTCCTTCTTCGAATATGCAGAATTAGCAGATTTCTGCTTACTAGTTGAGGAGCTTCATTTTCCTTTGTCCTTCTAACTAGCCAGGAAAGCTTGATCTGCAACTCGCATAATGGACCTATTCTTCCTGGACTGATCTTCTTGCAATAGAACAGAGACTAACTCCTCAAATGATAAGGCATTCTGATTGCCTTTCATCATCAACCGAAGAGTAGAAGCAAAACTTTGATATGAATCAGGAAGACCATTCAGAACGGTCTGCACAAGTGAGCTATGTGGTATAACCTCATTAGTAGAAATCAACTGTTACTTCAAGTCTTTGATCTTCGTTAGGAAACTGTCCATAGATTCACCTTCATTCATGTGCTCACTCTCCAACTATTTTTGGAGGTAAGCAACACGAGCCTCATTCCTAGCTTGGCACAATGTGGTAAGTGTATCTCAAGCATCCTTAGATATTCTGCAAGAGAGAATGTGAGGAATAATGGCACGTTTGACAGACAAAGCTATCAATGCATGTGTCTGGGCATCTCTGCCATCCGAGTGAATCTGCTCTCTAGTAGGTGTAGCAGAAACTGCAACACAAACAAGAATATGCAGAATATCATCATCTTTGACACCTTCTGCATCAGCTTTAGTACCTGCAGTTGTAACAATTGGAGGTGTGATAGGACATTTTTTGACACCCTACACAATGTTCCACAATCTTTTTGCAACCAACACATGTCGCATCACATAAGCCCATAATGGGTAGTTAGTACCATCCAACTTATCCTCAATAGCCAACATACGGAATACATCAGTGCTTTCAGCCATGGCCGGTGACTAAAATACCTTAAATTGATTGTATCTCAAAAAGTTGAACAGAACTGCCCAGACGAATTCTGCTAGACCTCTAGCAGACTTCGAGATGCTTATACTAACAAACAGAAACTAGTATATACCGTTGGCACAAAAAGACAAAATAGCCTGCATAAGCGCTACAATAGTGCGTTCGTTCGGAGGCCGAAACGAGCTCAGATCTGAGACTGCGACCGGAGGAGTGTCGGGGATGCCCTAGATGAAGCGAGGACCTGCTCTGATACCAATTTTTGGAGTTAGACGTCTGTGGAAGCATGTGAACACAAAGAAGAAGAAGAAGCTTGGAGCACAACACACAATACTGAATGTATTACTAGATAATGTACAAAGATAAGTAGCCTATTAGGGCAATGGGGATATATTCCAGCTGGGGGAAAAAAAACTCCTAAAGAGGGAAAAAAGTGCCCGGTTGTCCTAGTGTGTTTGATTGAATTTGAGGAAGAAAGGGCGGTAAATAGAAATGGCATCAAACAATGATCAAAGAGTATATGTATTGCTTCAAATCATCATGATACTTAATGTACATGTTTGGGAGTCTTTATATAGACTCTTGAGGATATGGTCATGCCTTTTCTCCATGAAGTTGAATTCAAAAGTTAGCAGGTTTGTTAGTTTAGATTGATTGAAATCTTTTCCTACAATCTAGGAAAAGAGAAAGTTTAAATCAGATTTACTTTTTGATTGACTCATTGAGAACCAATACCAACCTCTTCTAACTCATGGCTTCTAGACCTTTTACTCTTCCTTTTTAGAAAGATGAATACTTTGGGAATTACATAAATTAGGTGTTTCTATGATCAAACTCTTAATACAATAAATGAATGAAAATAAAACTCTACAATGAGTATATGTGGCATCATTCAAATGATAAATTTGATGTAGATAATCTCCATCTCAAGAATAATGAAAGCTTGATGTTCCCACAACCCCCCCTCAAGCTAAAGTATTCTTGATTCTTCATTCTCTGATATGTTGAATACCTACCATAGCTTTGAATATACAAAGCGTTATCCCATCAAGTGCCTTTGTCATCATGTCTGCTATTTTCTTCTCAGTAGAAATAAACGCAATGTCAATTTTCCTTTTCATAAGCTTCTCTCTTACAAAGTGGTAATGGTCTTCTATGTGCTTAGTCCTTGCATGAAAAGTTGGATTTGTAGTCAAATGCATTGAACTTACATTATCTCCAAGTAGATGAGGTTTGGAACTTACAAGTCCCAAATCTGAGTACAACTCCTTGAGCCATATTGCTTCTTGGGTTCCAATAGTTAGACCTCTATATTCTGCTTTAGTTGAAGATAAAGCAACTTATGGTAGCTTCTTGGAACTCCATGACACCAATTTTGAACCTGAAAATGCTAAGTATCTAGAGATACTTCTTCTATAATCCTTTGCTCCTGCCCAATGTGCATCTGAATAGATTTTGATATCCAAATCTGAAGAGAAAAGATAATAGATACCTTAATTAAGTGTCTCTTTGAGGAACTTGAGTACTCTCTTTGCAGCATCCATGTGTGGCCTTCTAGGTGAGTGCATGAACTGACTAAGCACTCCCACACTATATGATATGTCTACTCTTGTGTGAGTAGCATATATCAAGCTACCAACTAAAATTTCATACTCTTTAGGATCATCAATCTACTCACCTTCATAAACACTTAGTTGATGGTTCAATTCCAAAGGTGTACTCGCAAGATTTGTGTTCTCCATTCTGAACTTGACAAGCAGTTCTTCAATGTCTCTCCTCTCTATTAGATGCATCCCTTCATCTGTATAAATCGCTTGCAAACATAGGAAAAATGTGAGGTCACGTAAGTCACTGATTTTGAACTCCTCTTGCATGTGTCTCTTAATCCTTTGGATGCCATTCAGATCATCACCTATCACAATAATATCATCTACATATACCCATAAGTAGATAACCTCATTGTGATCCCTTTTCATGAATAGAGAAGGATCTAAGTTGCTACGTTTGAGCCCTTGATCTTGAAGGTATGTAACCAATGTAGAAGCGAAGAGTAGTAGTGTAGGAATGTTGAGAGACAATGATGGTGACATAGCTCGAAGATAACAAGGTTGGACTTGATGCCACACAAATGAAAGTAGAGAGAGAAGGGAATGATAAGATTCCTCTTCCATACACATACATGCACATATCCAAAAACGCGATTGTGCCTTTTCTTTGTTTGCAACCAAAAGTGCTTTCTTATACAAAATGGATGAGGCCATTGGCCAATCAAAATGAGATAAGGATTTTGCTTAGGATTACCCTCTTGCTAAGAGTTGTTCATATGAAAATAAGCTCATCTCCAACAATCCCCCCTTTGAGCTTGATTTTGATGATTTTAGGGCTTAGTGCCATGGGTTTTAGGACTTTTAGATTTTTAGGGAATCCTAAGTGGGTTTTAGGATCTAGTGGCACATGGCACCATCTAGCATAGATTTTGGGTTTTTTATCTGTTTTTAGGACCACTAGAAGCTTTTCATGATTTTAAGGGCCTTTATAGACATAGGCCTTTTACAATTGGGTTTAAATGAGAGAGTTGATTTCATCATGTTCTAATTGTTCTACAACATGAGATTTACCTTTCATATTCTTGGTGTTGTTTTTGTTGTTGTTGTTGCCTGCTTGATCTTCATGTTTGATTTTGAAGAAGCACCTTGATGAAGGATGATTCATCTTCTTGCAACATTTGCATGGTTCAAAGACTTTGTTCCTTTGCTTTGAGTATGTTGCATAAGCTCCATTTGTTGATAAGGTTTTCTTTTCTTCTTCTTGAAGTGAGTTGATGGCATCCTCCAAGCTAGGAATTGGAACTTTCTCCTTCAGGATGCTTTTAATATTGCTCTGGAAGTGCTTTAATGAAGGTAGCGACTTTGTCTTCATCATCTATCTTTACATCACAATGTGCTAATTGTGTACAAAGACTTTTAAGCCTATTAGCTAAAGATGCTATGCTTTCTCGATTTTCATACATTAGACTCTACAATTGAAGTTTCAATGACATTTTGGAATGTTTGGCCTTAGAGCCAAATAAACATTTAGTAGAACTGTTATATGGTCATCTTCCATGCTCCTGCGCAAGCGATCCAATAGCTTCTTGTTGGTCCAAAACTTTCATCTTCTCACTTGCCACCTACTTGAGGACTTTGCTAAGACAGGCGCTCAAGCTCCCTGTTTCCATCCCACTTGGTGCCTAGTTGAGGATTGTGTGAACAGATTCGTTGAAGTTGACTATGCTAAGAGATGCATTGAAGTTGTAGTGTATCATTTTTTTTCACACTTCCGGTGCTTTATAATGTGATTGTCTCATGCGAAATCTATGTCATCAATTACCAAATGTGTATGCATCTCTACAGCTTACATCAGGTACTCTTAAAATCAGTAAACTATCTTTCAAGCCGAAACACGAGCTGTTGAAACTTCCTATCAATGTTAAGGGGTGGTACAGGCATGTTTTGCACACATAACTTGCACAACTGCAATGACACGATATGGCATACAATTCCATTTGTTTCAACTAACAAAGAGTAGCACAATGTATTTCTACTATGTTTGCATAAATATATTTTGGTAGAGAAGCCTTTGACAATTGAGAACTTTGACGATTGATAGCCATAAAGAATAAAACATCTCAGATATGTTTGAGGCATATGTTATTTACCTTATGTTGCTTGTTTAGAGAAGTCAAGTCCATTTAGTCAATTCTAAAAAGAGCACATGGGTACATTGTATTTGAACATATGAGTAAAGAGCACTTCACATGTTTTCATAAGCACATAAGAACTCTATATGTAAAGGATTTAGACACTGACCTTGGAGTTAAGACCTCCCCTATACACAATGAGTGAAAATAAAGGAGTTTACAAGATCAAAGGGGTAGGGTTTCATACCTGGCAAACCAAACTTTGAGTGTATTTAATGAAGAAAAGCTTATGGAACATTGTAAAGCCTTTATCTACCAATGAAACCATCACAACTAGGGCTCAAAATGCTCAATATGCAACCAAAGATGAACAAGCTCTAGGCATTATTCTTACTTCATTAGGTGATGATTACATACATCACATAGATGAAGCCCAATCATTTTATGAAGCGTGCTATGCCTGTAGAAATCCGAAATGGTGTCCTCTTTGCCCAAAATTGAGGCACGTGACAAACATGTATGCGAAGGCTGTATTTTGGGAAAAATGCAGCATTCCTCCTTTCCAAAAGATGGTTCAGCTTGGGCTATGCAGAAATTTCAGCTTGTACATAGTGATGTTTGTGGTGCTATGTAGACACCTTCTTTTGGAAACTATCTTTACTTAGTGACTTTCATTGATGATTTTTCCAAGCATGCATGGGTATATCCACTCAAAGCAAAGTCTAAAGTGCTCATGTTCTTCAAACATTTTTTGGTTTTGGCTAAAGATTTGTCAGCATGTAAAATGGGCACCCTCCATTTTGATCGGGGGGGGGGGGGGGGGGGGGGGGATATATGTCTTTTGACTTTAATGCATTTCTGGCTAAATGTGGGATAAAATATCAGTGTATAGTGTCATATACACCTCAATAGAATGGAGTTGTTGAATGGAAGAACAGATCACTCATGGATATGGCGAGGTGTATGATGAAGAGTCAGGCTTTACCACATAGTCTCTAGCTTGAGGCTGGGATGTGTGCTGCATATGTACTTAACATGTGTCCCACTAAAGCGCTGCATTCTATCACTCCCTACGAAGCTTGGAATGGTCGCAAGCCATCTCTTGCTCATCTGCATGTTTTGAACTAGTATTTATTTTTGTTGGGTATAGTTTTGAAAGTAAAGGCTATCATCTGTATCATCCACACACTAAATGCATTCTGGTTAGCCGTGATGTTATTTTTGTGGAAGATGCTATTCATCCATTGCTATCATGTACTAAGGAGACATCTGTTAGCTCCAAAGACTTGTATCATACTTTGCTGCCTCTTTTTAAAAGTGGATTCAGCCATTGCTTTCATGTACTAAGCAGACATCTGTTAGCTCCAAAGACATGTATGATACTTTGCTGCCTCTTTTTACATGTGGACATTCTAGTGCTGGTCCTAATAAGGCAACTTCTCAACCTTTGCAAGCTTCATGTAATGATGTGGATCATTCCATTTCTGATGCAGATTTACATGATGCACTTGTTGATGAGAGAGCTCATATTGAGCACGCAAAAACTATGCCAAAATGGCTGGTGCAAACTTTGTGTGACAGCAAATTAGATGCAACTTTGTCATAGCATACTCATATAGGCTCTCATAGTGCCTCATTTGCATCAGATTGCTATGTTATGGCTACCTCTACTCTCTCTCATTAGAATGAGCTTGTTTCATTTGACTGAAGCACAAAATTCAAAAAATTGGATGCCTGCTATGCAATCTGAATACGATGCTATTATAAATAATGCTACCTGGTCTTTATGTGAATTGCCTCCTGGCAAGAAGACCATTGGCACTGAGTGGGTTTACAAGTTGAAGCCTAAGCTTGATGGAACAGTTGATAGGTATAAGGCTAGGCTTGTTGCAAAGGGTTATGCATAGAGACCTTTCCATCTACATGTCATATGACTATTGATCATAGCATCTGTGCACTTGCAGCCCATCATGGTTGGAAAGTATATGAGTTGGACATTAAAACTACATTTCTGAAATGTGACTTGCATGAAGTGTATGTTTTCAGCCCTGTAGCTTTGTGTAGAAAGGGCATGAAAACCAGGTGTGCAGGTTAAGAAAGGCTTTATATGGTTTGAAACAAGCACCAGATGCTTGGTATGAAAAGATACATGCCTATCTGATTGCACATGGTTTTGAGAACAATCCAACTGAAAGCACCTTACATGTTAAGCGTGCTAATGATGTGCTTCTGATCATTGTGGTGTATGTTGATGACATGCTCCTCACTCGTCGTCATGAGAAGCATATTACTGATTTCAAGGCTGATTTACATGCCTCATTTGAGATGTCTCATTTTGGGCATTTGCATCATTATTTGGGCATTCAATTTATGCACGTTGATGGTGGAATAGCTTTATTTCAAACGAAATATATTAACACATTATTGTAGCATTTTGGCCTCAAATATTGTAATCCTATTGCCACTCCTATGGAGATAGGTTTGCGATTGAGTCTTCATGATGCTGGAGATGCATTTGATGTTATTCTCTATCAGCAATCTATTGGATGCTTTATTTACTTATGCACTACACGGCCAGATATTCAGTTTGATGTCTCATAGATGAGTAGGTTTATGCATTGCCTAGGTGTCAAGCATTGGCAGGCGGTTAAGCGCATCTTTTGCTGCTTGAGTGGTACCTGGCTACTTGGGTTATTTTATCCCGAGGGGGATCACTACCGCCAGATTTGCATGGTTTTTCTGACTCTGATTGGGCTGGTTGCTATGACACTCGTGTGTCCACTAGTGTTCTTTGCTTCATGCGTGGTAGCTCATGCATATCTTGGGTGAGCTAGAAGCAGCCTACTATGGCCACTTCTAGTTGTGAAGCTGAGTATAGGGCAACTTTCATAGACTGTTGAGTGCGTGTGGCTCAGATGCCTTATGGCTGATTTGTGTGTTGGTCAGTCTTCTGCCACCACCATCTTCATTGATAGGTAGAGCACACTAGCACTTGTGCTGAACCCTCTGTTCCATGCTCGTACTAAGCACATTGAGGTGCATTATCATTATGGCAGGGAGAGGTTCTCTGCTGGGGAGATCAACTTGGGCCTAAGGAGAAGTTTGAAGCTTTCCACAAAGCTTTGAGCTTACTTCCTTTTGTGGATTGATTCCATATAGCTTGGCACTTCCTTATAAATGAATGTTAGCTTCTTGTTCACTACATCACTCCCAAGGGGGATTTGTTGATATATTTAGGTAGTGATGTGTGTGAACACTCTAGGACCCCCGGGGCACTTTTTTCCCTCTTTAGGATGTTTTTTCCCCTGGCTTGTATATATGCCTATTGCCCTAATGGGCTACTTATCTTTGTACATTCTAATGGTAATACATTCAGTATTGTGTGTTATGCTCCAAGCTTCTTCTTCTTCCTTGTGTTGTTTGTGTGCTTCTGCAAACATCTAACTCCAACAAAGCACTTTAAGAGTGTATATAAAGACTTCAAATTACTTGTACATTATATGAAAGTAATATACATATACGTGTGGCCATCATTGTCTTGCTCCTTCATTTCTCTACATCATCGTCTTAAACAGTAGTAATCTTGCAGAGCTCTAAGTTGGATGCATCAGCATGCATTGGAAAGATATTAGTGTCTAGATTAGGTGAAAAGAGTTTCAAAGCATTTAGTTTAGTAGATTGGGAGGAAACATAGTTTTTCTATTTTAGGGTCTATCTCTATGCATCCCTAAAAAATAGGAGGTACCACTATTGAGTGTCAGGTTCATTCCAAAAGCATATTTTGCTTATTTATTATAGTCGTGCATTCTATACACTCAACCCTATTTTTATCACTCCTTTGAAAGGATTTTTTCTAATTCTAATCATGTTGTCTTCTATGAGCATTTAAAGTTGATTATGTCATCCAAAGATACTATGTTTTTTGAGCTAGTCAATGTACAAACATATATGTTTTGTATCAACTCTTTCTCCTTGATGCTCCAAAGTACATAGTCCATTGTATTTCAATAATATATATGCATACACACACACGTAGAGAGACATACACATACATGCATACATATGCATACATAATGCATATGCATACATAATGCATATGCATATGCATATGCATACATACATACTTGCATGCATACACACACATGCATACATCTACATACATAATGCACATGCATATGCATACGTACATGCTTACATGCATACACACACATACACATGCATACACACATACACATACACACACACATACGCACACATATATGCATACACACACATAGAGAGACATACACACACATACACATACATGCATACATGCTTACATATGCATACATGCTTACATATGCATACATAATGCATATGCATATGCATATGCATACATAATGCACATGCATATGCATATGCATACATAATGCATATGCATATGCATACATAATGCATATGCATACATAATGCATATGCATACATAATGCATATGCATACATAATGCATATGCATACATAATGCATATGCATACATAATGCATATGCATATGCATACATAATGCATATGCATATGCATACATAATGCATATGCATATGCATACATAATGCATATGCATACGTAATGCATATGCATATGTAATGCATATGCATACATAATGCATATGCATATGCATACATACATACTTACATGCATATACACACATATGCATACATAATGCACATGCATTGCATAGATACATGCATACACATACACACACATAGACACACACACATACACACATATACACACATACACATGCATACACACACACATACACACACACACATACACACATAAACAGATAATGCATATGCAAATGCATACATACATACTTAAATGCATACACACACATATGCATACATACATGCATACACATACACACATACACACATACACACACATACACACATACACACACATAGACACATAAACACATACACACTCATAGACACATACACACTTACACACACACACATCCAGACACATTTACACACACACATACACATGCACACAGACACATATATATAGATACACACGTATATACACACATAGACACACACACATACACACACATAGACACATACACA